>JAOWBW010000085.1:1020337-1088604 GCA_026119855.1 Campanula takesimana
CGCATAACCCACAAAATAGCTACTAACTGTCTTAGCATCCAGTTTTCCCTCATTAGGCCTATAAGTCCTAGCTTCTGCTGGACAACCCCATACATGAATATAATTTAGAGACGGTTTCTTATTCGTCCATAATTCATAAGGGATTTTATTATTAGTAGCCTTAGAGGGAGCCCTATTGAGAAGATAAGTTGCGGTTTTTAAAGTATCGCCCCATAATGAGTGAGGTAAAGAAGTACAAGAAATCATACTTCTTACCATATCCTTAAGGGTTCTATTATATCTCTCAGCTACACCATTCATGCTAGGTGTACCCGGCATAGTGTGGTGAGGGACAATCCCACACTCTTCAATATAGCGAGCAAAAGGACCCGGACGTTGTTCCCCCGAACCGTCATTCCGACCATAGTATTGACCACCACGATCGGATCTAACGTTCTTAATAGTCTTACCTAGTTGATTTTTAACTTCGGCCTTAAAAGACTTGAAAACGTCCAAAGATTGAGACTTTTCATGAAGTAAATAAATGTACCCATATCGAGAGTAGTCGTCTATGAGTGTAATAAAGTATTGTTGACCATTCCAAGAAGGAGTAGGGAATGGCCCACAAATATCCGTATGTATTAGTTCTAAGACGCTTGATGCTCTCGAGGATACCTTTCTCCTTTTGTTTGTAAACTTTCCTTTTAGGCATTCAATGCAAAAGTCCTTTTCAGAAATATCAAGTTTATTTATGATTCCCTCTGACACAAGCTTGTCAATTCTCCTTTTGGAGATATGACCTAAACGCCTATGCCATAAGGTATATGAATTTTCACTTGAAAACTTTCGCTTTTTACTTTTAGTTTCATTATTATAGGACTCATTTATTGTTTGAATAGTGTCAAGCAAATAAAGATTATTCGATAAAGTACTATTACCAAAAATCATGGAATTAAAATAAAGATCACATCTATTATTTCCAAATGAACAAGAGTAACCCTCTTTATCCAAAACTATGATAGATATCAAATTCCTTCTAAATGAAGGTACAATGAATGTATTATTTAGTACAAAATAATAACCAGTACTTAATAACAACCTAAAGGTCCCTATGCCTATAACTTCAACCGGGTTCCCAGCTCCTATATAGATGAATCTTTCATCTTCACTAGGTCTTCGGTAATTCAGGCAACCCTGCATAGACATACTTATGTGAGTTGTTGCACCAGAATCCAACCACCATGTATATATAGGAATTGAAACTAAATTAGCCTCAGTACAAACAAGACCAAATGACATACCTTTCTTAGCACGCCAAGCGTCATACTTAGGGTAGTCATACTTCATGTGCGTTAGGTCCTTGCAAAAGAAGCATTTCTTTTCTTTATGATCATTAGATCCCTTAGGCTTCTTGTTGCTTGTCCGTGTAATTTCTTTCCCTCTTCTCTTTATCCCATGAGAAGAGGTAGATGCTAAATGAGCACTTTCAACTTTAGATTGCTTCAACCTATCTTCCTCTTGTGTCAAATGTGAAATTAATTCATTAATATTCCACTTATCCTTATGACAATTATAGGTCACCTCAAAGTAACCAAACTGAGGAGGAAGAGAGATCAAAACTAAATGCACGAGAAGATCTCCCAATATTTCTAACTTAAGTGCTTTTAGCTTTGTCGAAAGGTGAAGCATTTCTAAAATATACTCCCTAAGATTTCCGGCACCCTTGTACTTCATGGAAACAAGTTTCCTTAGGGTAGAACTTGTTTCCGACTTTTCACTTTTTGGAAAGCGTTCTTCAAGGGTCTCAAGAAAAGTCTTACCATCAACGTCCTCAGAGACGGTGTTCAAAAAGGTCTCCGAGGCAACATTTTTCATAATCATTAGGCTCACGCGATTGGAGTATTTCCATTTCTCCGCACTTAAACGATCTTCAGCAGTGCTTTGATCAGTGAGGGGAAGCGGAAATGGCTCCCTTAATGCGAGATCAATGTCCATACAGCCTAAGATCATTACAATTTTGTTTTTCCAAGTTTTAAAGTTTTTCCTACTAAGCATCGGAATTGTGCTCATCGCAGCAGTAATAGAAGAAGCATTAAGTAAATCTGTCGGGAATCGAGAACAAGAATGAATAAAAAACATTATAAGTAACTACATTATGAATAAATGATTAATTATATCAAATGAAAACCATCAATAAGACGTTGGATTGCGAATTGATTCATAAATAATTGCCTTTGATAACAAGTAATTTGAACAATATTTGATTAAATGTTTAATCTTCCTTTGGGTAGTCTTAAGCATTTAACAAAACAACTTAATGTTCATTTTATTTGTCATCACATGAATGCTCAAGTTTAGTCAAATGTCAATACCTTCTTTGGAAAATTCAAGTCATTCACATATTAACTTAAACATTCAACACTTTAACAATTTTGGGTTTAACTAACGTTAATCACTTAGGTGATAATATTATTTAAACAATGAATAAAATTGTTTAAGCATATAATTAATCAAGGCTTTAAGGTTTGAAAGATGAATGTTTTGTTCAAAAGAGAAAAAAAAATTGGGCAGAAATTTGAAAAATCCATAAACTGTGAACAGTGACTGCTCGGTCGAGCACCATTTTACAGAAGTTTTGGCCCATTCGACATGAAGAGCACGATCGTGCTAAACAAAAGGCACGACCGTGCCAAATCTATCTGCTCAGCCGAGCATTGAAAAGGACACGTCCGAGCACCATTAATCAGAAACATTTGCCTTTGTCGACATACAATGCACGACCGTGCAAAACGAAACGCACGACCGTGCAAGTCTTGGTCCGACGGGCATAACCAATGACCTGCCCGGGTTATTCAAGAGGTCCGACTGGATTATGTCATTTTTGGCGACACCGTTTCATGTGCTCGGCCGAGCAGATCATAAGACTCGGCCGAGCATCTCGATTTTCTGCACTTTCTGAATTTTGTTTAAAATATTCGCAAAACAACAAGTAGATCCATATGGTATGTACTTAAAACATAAAACCACGCTATTTAGGATAATCTTTCTTTTAAAATTAATGGAATCAAGTAAGTAAATCCACATGGTATTCACTAAAACATAAAACCATGTTATGAAGGGATAGTCAAACTTGAACCATTGAGTTTAATGAACAAAACTTTCAAACCATTTTCTTAATTTCAGATGTAGATTATCAGTACTCTATGAATGAATTAGAGTCCCTAATCAACATCAAATCTTTATGATTCAACAGGAAAAAATGAATCAAAGAAAAAGCACAAAAGCTTTCTTAAAAAGAACTCAAACTTAAACCAAAATTGAGCGAGGTTCTGATACCAATTGTTGGAACAATTTATGATCCCTGAATGCCACACTCATATTCAGAATAATATTGAGGAAGAAGATGAAGGCGGAAGCGAGATATACCTGTTGAATCCATGTTCTTAACTTTAGGGAGAAATGAAGAATAAGTAGGGAGATATGTTCTTCTAAATGATGAGTGTCTTCTTAATCTCTCAAGTACTTTTAACAAATAAAGAGAATTTAGGAGAGAAAGTAAGAAATGTAGTATGTTTTAGGCTTGATGGAAATGCTTTTAAATAGTAAACATGGTGACACTTCATTTAGGGACCACACCCTTTCAAGCTTAATGATGTTATATTACCCTTTTGCCCATCACAATTAGATAATTATACATCCAAGAATTCTACACATTTTATTATCAACTATACTTTATATTAATATTATAGTCATGATTTTATTTATAAAAGTCTCAAATAACTTGTATTGCAAACCATGTTCTAACACATTAGTTATTGTTGCATCAAGATAATACTTCATTAACAAAACAAAGATAAAATACTGATTTTTCTCAACTTTAAAACATAATAAAAAAAAATCATTTTTAAATATTCAAAATAGTTTTAACGGTGCATTAATTCTTAGAATTTTATGTGTACGATATTTACTGTACTTTTAATTTATAGAATTTCTTGTATACATTTAATAACTACTCTCTACGTCATAGTGTAAGAGTCCTACTTTTCAATTTGGTACGTTCCAAAAGCTTTTTGCAATGGAAAATAATTTAATTATAATATTCTTAGATATAATAACAATTATAATAGTAATAGAAACAAAAAATATATTTAATTATTATTATTTTAGTTAATTAATAATTATTAATAATACAGTTAATAATAAAATTAATAAAAACAAATTATAAATAATAATGAATGTGATGATATTGAAAAGAATATCATCATAATTTTTCTAATTTTTATGATCTTACTTAATAATAATAATAATAATAATAATAATAATAATAATAATAATAATAATAATAAAAAAAAAAAATTAAAGAAGCACCTTCCAATTACTTCTCTAGTATATAAAATTCATTTTTTAATTATATAAGTTAATTAAATAGTAATGATAATAATTATTAATTTTTATTGTTGCTATAACTATCATTATTATTATCATTATTATTATTATTTAATAATAAAAATAATATTATATTTATTTTAGGTTGTGATTTTTTTAATATTCCTAACATGTCATTAAATGAAAAGAAATTTAAGTTTTTAATAATATAAATGTTCAAACTTAACGGCGTTAGTTAAATAGTTAACATTTGGAATTTTTGGTATTGATAATATAAATTTAGGACTTTTTAAATTGAAAAAAAAATATGGGCCTTTTGGATATAAAATTCTTTTAAAGGGGTTTTATGGTATTTTTCCGAAAAATTAAAACAATATTCTCCATATCAAAAATATCTCACATTGTACAATATGGAATTATTCTACATGTCAAAATTTAATTAAGCATATTATTGTTAGTGTGTATGCCCTAGGCACGTTATTTGAACGATTAATGTTATCATTTGCTTTTGCTTTAATAAAGATGTTGAATATTTGATTATTATATCTTTTGCATGTTTATTATAATAATCCCCATCTCTGATAATTATGATTAATTATTAGTATAAGTTTAATAGATAATCATATGATGATTATGTGTATGCGATACAATTAGACTTATGGGTATTTGTTGGAGAACAAATACTGGACTGACCCCTATGAGATTTATGTCATGGTCACAATGTCATAATTAAGTCTCATATAGTTATATCACTGAAATCTCTAGACCTGGGGTTATTAAAGTCTTCCCATAATGAATATTACGTTTGACATATTCAAACGTTACCCTTAACCGGGTAGCTATAAAAAATATGATTGGCGTAATCGAAATCATTTAGGGAAGAGTAATAAGTCAAGATTAGATTTGTTCCTCGTCAAGAGAGATGTCAAGCTTTGGCCACTCGATGAATGGTATTGATGAAATGCATGGCCATGCTCAAGTGAATTGATTGGATCAATGTCATTTGTATTATCAATACATTCGGGATCGAGAAAGCATTGAACATAGGTAAGTTGACCATTGACCATGGCTTGCGTTCAATAGACATCGTGTAACAAAGAGATTGTGTTATGTTCTATTTAGGAAGCTTTGAATTTCAAAGTTATACTAATTGGGTAGTCATAATGGCTTCCTAGAGTCCGCTTATGACTTATGAGGTTTTAATGGTTCGGACTCGTTGCTAACTTAGTATAATCCTATTGAGTCACACACGCAGAACGGATAATTAAAAGGAGTGAAAAACGAGGAAACTGACAAGGGGAGCCGTACGGCTGGCTTGCCACCGTACGGCTGGATGGCTGCCGTACGGCCGCTCCCCCCGGCTGTCAATTTAATTTTAGGCAGTTCATGTTGGACGAGAATACCTAAGTCCTAAAGGGTTTTGGAAACCCCTTGTATATAATGTGGACAACCGGGAATAGTTCCCTATTTCATTGATTTTGCAAATCACAAACTCTTTCTTGGACAGAGAGAATACACATAATATACTAGGATCATTGTGTTTGATTATTCCAAATCATCAAACCACAATAATCTTTAGGAGCTTTGAAGAATCGTTCTTCACCATTGTTTTTCAAACCAAAGGCCTAGCAGTCAAGTTCAAGAAGGTGTTCTTGAAATATGTTCGTTGTGTAGTTCACCGGTAGAGGGCGTTTCTCTTAGCGTCTGAATCCAAGTTTTGCATATCGATCTACAAGGGTTAGTTTCTTTCATCTTTATACTATGTATTATTGCTCATAACGGATCTAGGCTTTTGGGTTTTCTTCATGTTATGTCTTCCGCTGTGCATGATTGCACGAAACTCAACACTGGTATCAGAGCCCCGTTGATGATCAATAATTCTAAGACCATATCTCCAACACATTCCATTTTCTTCTTCAATCTTTAAAAATCACACAATTCCTCTCTCCAACCCACTTCAAAATCTCTTTCAAAAATAAAGGAAGTGAATAGTGTTACTTCAAACTCCTTCATCTTTGAAGGAAAACTTTCAAGTTGCAATTCGATCCCTATAATTTAAAAAGTTGCATATTTTGTGTATTGTGTAATAAAAAAATTATCATTTATATAATATTATTTTTATTTTCATTTTCATTTTCATTTTAAATTATTTTCAGTCTTTGTCATTTTTAGTCTATGTTGTAATTGCATACAAACAAAAAAGACATAAATATTAACTAAACAATAACATCAAATATATTGAAATTTATATAAAATTCATAATACATAAATTAAAAACATTTTAACAGTTTTGTCAAAAAATTAAAAAACATTTTAATTGCACATATTAATAATAAAAAAGGACAAAATTTTAAAACAAACAAACCAATAGGATATCAATATTAATTAAACAACAACAACATCTTCATACACTTTTCATTTTGTTCTGTCACTATGTATTCGTTTCTGTCATTTTTATTTTCTATGCTTTACTTATGCTAAAGTTTTTGCTCCATGTAATATATAAATAATAAATTTAATTATCTATTATTTAATATTTTAAATTCATATTTATTATTGATTATGTTAAATAATAGAATTTATGTTAAATTATTATAGACTTTCATTAATTTAATTGAATTTTATTATTTTAAATAAAAGAGAGGGTTCAAGATACAAAATGACTAAAGTTTTTGTAGTGTTTGTGAAATTAGATGAGTAGTGGAATGTGATAAATGACAATTTTATAGTCATTTATAGTATATATTCTAGCTATTTTATATTAGTTTTAGTTATCTTTTGTTTTATTTTACTATGTTTTATTGTAAATATTCAAGATATGATGCACTTGGTAGTTTTATGTGTTACACATGTGATAGGTACACTTTTTAACAAATTTACATGGTCTTTCGAGCTATGGATGCAAAATGGTAGAAATTGGAGGACTTGCATGAAGAAAAACAAAGAAACAGTCGTGAACAGTTCCAGTGCGGCCGAGCTCTTTAATTAGAGCGGCCGATAAAAAGAGTCAAAAAGAACAAACCCTTCTGAAAAATTGGATCAGGCGCTCCCTTTCCTTGACTCGGCCGATCCACTCGGCCGAGCATGAATAACAGAGCGGCCGCTCCACGCCTGTAACAGTCATCTCCAAAAGGCACCTTTTCTGGAAGACCTCCGGGAATAATCACATCCCCTCCTCCAAGGCCTATATATAGAGATAGATTTCAGTAGTTTTAATATCTAGAAATTGTTGTAAACTTACTATAGTTAAATTTGTACTCAAAACATCAATAAATTCTCAGAATTTGTGAAAGATATTCATCATTTTCTTGAACAAATTTCTGAGTTTGTGAAGCAATAATATCAAGAGGTTATTTTCAAGTATTTGTCTTCAATTCAATCTAGAATAAGTATCTCTTCTTCTATCTTATCTTCTTCATCTTATTCTTGTTATTATTTCACAAATGACTAGTGAGTAATCCTCCTTTTTCCTTGGGATTGGATACTCAACTTCATTTGTTCATCATCTTTTATGCTCTAATTCTTTTCTCTTCATCTTAAACAATTCTACTATATCAAACTTAAATGCCTACAACCACGATGACGTCCATGGTTGTATGAATCCTAGTTAATCGAGGGAAGTAATGATCGGAGAACCTTGATTAGCGGATCCATATAGTCAGAACTAAGTTCATTACTCACGAGAGTAGTGTAATGGCTTAGGGATGCTCCTTGAGTGGAAAGTATGCCGATTTTCATAAAGAAAACTTAATGGATTCTTACTAATTGTGGGCCATCGAGAGATAGGGCATAATTAGTATGAGAGTACAAACGCTACTTGCTTGATCGTGAGAAGTAGTGTAGGCCAAGCATACCATCCTTGATTTAAAATGAACTTTTAATCTAAAAAAAAGAGCAATACAATTTGATGAACATTTGAATGTTTGAAGTCCCAATCCCGGGAATTCATTAATTATAAAGAGTTTTCTATCTAAATTAAGAGTAATTTGCAATCGTTTCTAGTTTAGTGACAAACAAATCTATAAACCCCAATCATTTTCTTTTCTTTATTTTTATTTAAAGCAAAACATTTACAAAGTAAAGTTGTCTCCGTGGGATCGACCCGCTCTTGCACTATCTATACTACATAAACCCGTGCACTTGCGGATTTAAACGTAACAAGTTTTTGGTGCCGTTGCCGGGGACAACGGTTTACTTTCTAAATTTTTTGTTTTTTAATTTTTTGTTTTAATTTATTTATTTGTTTTATTTTGTATCTAACATCTCTCTCCAAGAATTCTATTCTTCTAACATTCCTTAGGTACTCCCGAAGTTTATGAAAAGAGTCCGGAGAGGTGACATATTTGTAGAATTCAATCCGGAGCCCGAAAGATATTTTCGAGAAAGACTAAGGAGTTTAAAGGAAACATTAGAAAAGATGGTGAATGAAAACACCAACGAAGAAGGAGAACATTCGGGCAATGCCCCACCACCTAGGACCTTACGGGACTTCGTTAATCCGAGTACCCCGGGAACTAGGACACCCATCGTTATCCCAAATGCCGACGCAGCCCATTTCGAGATAAAGCCACAACTTATCCACATGGTTATGAACAATCAATTTAGTGGCTCGGCATTTGAAGATCCCTACCTTCACATCCAATCCTTCTTGGAGTATTGTGATACCACCCGAATTCTCGGTATCACACCCGAAGCGATACGGATGCGCCTTTTTCCATTCTCTCTGAAGGACAAGGCAAAACAATGGTTAAACTCGGTCCCCCATAATTCTTTAACAACATGGGACCAAGTTCAGGAAGCCTTCCTTGGACGTTTCTTCCCTCCATCCAAGACCGCTCAGATACGGACTAAGATCACCAACTTTAGTCAAAAAGGAGATGAGTCGCTCTATGATGCTTGGGAGAGATACAAAGAGCTTCTAAGGATGTGCCCACACCACAGGCTTGAAAAGTGGTTGATTGTCCACACTTTCTACAACGGTCTCACATTCAAAACTAGGGAGACCATCGATGCCGCCGCGGGAGGAGCATTGATGAACAAAGGAGTGGACGAAGCATATCACCTAATCGAGAATATTGCATTGAACCACTATCAGTGGTCCAATGAGAGGGAGCAAACACAAGGGACCCCAGGTAAGTACAATGTAGATGCTGTTTCTCTCCTCTCATCTAAAGTCGATATGCTTCTTAAGAAATTTGAAAATCTTAATGTAAATCCCGTTGCTAGTATAAACATTTTTTGTGAGTTGTGTGGGTCAAACTCACACAACTCCGAAGGTTGTGACTTGCTTGCCACTACTTCTAGTGAGCAAGCCAATTTCATTGCTTCTAATGGGCAAAGAGGGGGTATGTATTCAAATACATACAATCCCGAGTGGAAAAATCACCCTAATTTTTCCTACAGAAGCAATAACGTTTTAAACCCCCAACCTTCTAATCAACCAACGGGATTCGCACCTAAGAATTTCAATAATTCTTTCCCTCCCCCTAAATCTAAATTGGATCTTCTTATAGATTATATTGTAGAATAAAATAAAAATCAGGAGAAAATCAATAATGAATTTAGGGAAAATTTTAAAGTTTTGAATGCTAGGTTTGATAACTTAGCCGCGCATAATAAGATGCTTGAAAACCAACAAGCTCAACAGGCCAATACCTCACATAGACCACAAGGGAGTCTTCCCGGTCAACCCCAAAGGCCTAATGAGCATGCTAACATAGTAATCTAGATGAGCAAAGAAATAGAGAACCAAAGTCCGACCCCACCATTGGTCGAGACTAACAAAGAGATTAAAAACGAGATTAAGTACCCTGGTTTCAATAGATATTTTGATCCCCCTATACCCTATCCTCAAAGATTAATCAAGAGAGGGGTAAATGATCAACATGCTGAGTTTTTGAAAACTTTGAAATCATTAAATGTTAAGGTTCCATATTCTGATGATGTGAGCCAAATGCCTACTTATGCAAAACCCTTAAAGGAAATGATTTTAAAAAGAGGTCTTTAGAAGAATTTGAAACTTTTATCTTAGCGGAAGATGTAAGTGCAATCTTACAAAAAAAACTTCCCCCAAAACTTAAAGACCCCGGCTCTTTTTCAATACCTTGTAGCATAGGTAGGTGTAACATGGACAATGCAATGCTTGATCTAGGGGCTAGCGTTAGTATTATGCCTTTTTTGGTTAAAGAGAGATTAGGTGTGGGGGAACTCAAGCCCACCACCATATCTCTCCAATTGGCGGACCGATCCATACAATACCCAATAAGTATTATGGAAAACATGCCTTGTCGTATAGGGAACCTAATCATCCCTGTCGACTTTGTTATCCTCGAGATTGAGGAGGATGAGAATATTCCGGTCATTCTTGGAAGGCCTTTCCTTGCTACCGCAGGAGCTATTATAGATGTTAAAAAGGGTACGCTTACTCTGAATGTGGGAAATGAGAAAATGGAATTTAGTAAGCAAAGCCCAACTATTGAAAACTCTTGTCAAAAAAATGAAGTCTTTGAAAATAATCATGAGGAAATAAATGTCATTCAATCTATGGATCCAAAAATGGATCATATGGACAAACTAAATACTTATGAAAAATATGTCAAAGGAATTAAGGAATCAAGGGCCAATGATAAAAGTATTGACTGGAAAAGGTTGCTACATGACGAAGATGAAGGTGATGATATAATTCAAAAGTCAAAAGAAGTAGCACCAAAGAAGAAAACGGGATGGCGAGCATGTAAGGACTACCGGGAGTTGATCCCGTTAAAAAAGAAAAATGGATGGCGTATGTGCATCGATCATAGGGTCTCGATCAATCCAACGGTCATGCAATGGAGAATTGTCAAGGACAATAGACCATCTCAATACCATGCTATGCCCGTTCTCATTAAAAGAAAGGGGTCGAGCTAATGACGTAAAACAAGCATCATCGGGATGGTAACCGATGAATTATTTAATTTTTATTATTTATTTATTTTTATTTTAATTATTATTATTATTTTGCCCTTTTAACATTTGTTTTGTAGATTTTTATATATATAAAAAAAGGGTTCAGATTTCGGAAATAGTGGTGGAGCGGCCGAGCATTCAAAATGGAGCTCCCGAGCGACTCGACTGAGCATCAAAATTTGATCGGCCGATCCAAAAAGTCAGAAGGATAAGTCATTCTGGAAAATCAGATCGGATGCTCCAAATATTTAGCTCGGCCGATAGGATCGGCCGCTCTGGTCGTGAAAAGACGCGCTGCTTACTCAAAAGTCAGGTTGGTTTGTGTTCTTTATCCATTCTTCTTCTTCTTCATCTCTCAACTCTCTACCTCACCATTAAAAACCCACCGAACCACCACCACCAACACCACCATTCGAGTAGGTACCATCCCCTACCCCCCTTTTTATTATTGTCCAATTTTCTCTTTAAAACATTAGGGACAATGTTTCATTTAAGTGTGGGGGGGGGGGTAGTATCTATCTTTTTAATTTTTCCGTTTTTATTTTATTTTTAGTATTTTTATTATGTACATTAGTTTCTAGTAGTTTTTAATTTTTAGTATTTTTACTATGTTTATTATTTTCTAGTTGTTTTTCTTTTTCTTCTCAAAAATATAAGGGCAATGTTCCCGAATTTTCAAAAAAAAATAATAATAAAAAATAAAAAATGAAGCCAATGCTCCCGTTGATGAGAATGTTATCTTTATTATCATTTGCCCAAGTGAAACTACTTCCTTCTAATTTTTACTTCTTGAGAAATTTGGTAAAAATAACTTAGGATTATATTGATTGATAAATAGAAAATTTTCAAAATTAATATAAACTTCTAAATCCTATTGAATAAAAGCATTACTTTATTTAATGGACTTGTGGACATTTAAGTTTGAATACAATATACTTGTGAGATTTTTAAAACATTCTTGTGTATACATATCAAAAACTTTTATTTCTACTCTTTTCCAAAGAAGTTCATCCTTGTTATGCTCATGAATCACAAAAATTTCACTTTGATCCATCTCTCCATTTCCACTTTCAAGGCTAATAAATAAAAATAAATCGTCTTGTCAATTGTCCACTCGAATATCTAAATGAAGTTATCATTATAGAGTGTGACAATTCAAAAACAAGAACTCAATTGCCACGTTCAATCATAATAATCTATAGTCTATTTCTACTACCTTCCTCCACCTCTCATCATTTTTGTGATTCAAAGTGCATAACAATATATGGATATCTTTGTCAAAGAATAAAGGTCATGGTTTAAGAAATGTATCACCAAGCATGAATAATTTCTTCACAAAGCACTCTAAAAGAGTGAATATAATTCTTAATTCATACTTATGTCCCACAAATTCATTTGGTTATTTCAATATGCTCTTGTTCAATGGAATTTATTCATGTTATACTAACATTCAAATTTTTCTATTTTACCCTTCAAAATCATTCTACATTCTTTTTCACAAATTTATTGGGATGTCAAACTTAGAAGGAAGAAACTTTATAAAGGCAATACTTACATAACAATATTCTGAGGGAGCATTGATGATTTTTCTTGTCTTTATTTTTTTTTTCTCTTGTCATTTTTATACTCCTTTTTACTCCATTGTTAAATTATAACTTGCTTAGGAACAAGCAAGATTCAAGTGTGGGGGAGTTGATAAATGACAATTTTATAGTCATTTATAGTATATATTCTAGCTATTTTATATTAGTTTTAGTTATCTTTTGTTTTATTTTACTATGTTTTATTGTAAATATTCAAGATATGATGCACTTGGTAGTTTTATGTGTTACACAGGTGATAGGTACACTTTTTAACAAATTTACATGGTCTTTGGAGCTATGGATGCAAAAGGGTAGAAATTGGAGGACTTGCATGAAGAAAAACAAAGAAACAGTCGTGAACAGTTCCAGAGCGGCCGAGCTCTTTAATTAGAGCGGCCGATCAAAAGAGTCAAAAAGAACAAACCCTTCTGGAAAATTGGATCGGGCGCTCCCTTTCCTTGACTCGGCCGATCCACTCGGCCGAGCATGAATAACAGAGCGGCCGCTCCACGCCTGTAACAGTCATCTCCAAAAGGCACCTTTTCAAGAAGACCTCCGGGAATAATCACCTCCCCTCCTCCAAGGCCTATATATAGAGATAGATTTCAGTAGTTTTAATATCTAGAAATTGTTGTAAACTTACTATAGTTAAATTTGTACTCAAAACATCAATAAATTCTCAGAATTTGTGAAAGATATTCATCATTTTCTTGAACAAATTTCTGAGTTTGTGAAGCAATAATATCAAGAGGTTATTTTCAAGTATTTGTCTTCAATTCAATCTAGAATAAGTATCTCTTCTTCTATCTTATCTTCTTCATCTTATTCTTGTTATTTTTTCACAAATGACTAGTGAGTAATCCTCCTTTTTCCTTGGGATTGGATACTCAACTTCATTTGCTCATCATCTTTTATGCTCTAATTCTTTTCTCTTCACCTTAAACAATTCTACTATATCAAACTTAAATGCCTACAACCACGATGACGTCCATGGTTGTATGAATCCTAGTAAATCGAGGGAAGTACTGATCGGAGAACCTTGATTAGCGGATCCATATAGTCAGAACTAAGTTCATTACTCACGAGAGTAGTGTAATGGCTTAGGGATGCTCCTTGAGTGGAAAGTATTCCGATTTTCATAAAGAAAACTTAATGGATTCTTACTAATTGTGGGCCATCGAGAGATAGGGCATAATTAGTATGAGAGTACAAACGCTACTTGCTTGATCGTGAGAAGTAGTGTAGGCCAAGCATACCATCCTTGATTTAAAATGAACTTTTAATCTAAAAAAAAAGAGCAATACAATTTGATGAACATTTGAATGTTTGAAGTCCCAATCCCGGGAATTCATTAATTATAAAGAGTTTTCTATCTAAATTAAGAGTAATTTGCAATCGTTTCTAGTTTAGTGACAAACAATTCTATAAACCCCAATCATTTTCTTTTCTTTATTTTTATTTAAAGCAAAACATTTACAAAGTAAAGTTGTCTCCGTGGGATCGACCCGCTCTTGCACTATCTATACTACATAAACCCGTGCACTTGCGGATTTAAACGTAACAGAATGATGAGGTAGAAGAGCAAGATGCTTGGTATATTCTTTTTGAAATCAAAATTAAAGATATGGGTTTGAGTGAATTTTTTTTTTAAAGCAATATTTGAAGTAAAAATTGAAGAAATAAAGAAAAAAATTAAGAAATGGGTTAGAGAGGCACTAAGGGCATATAGAGTTACATGGGTTCAAAATACGAGTAATCTTGACAAACATGATTAAACTAAGGGGCGTGAGACGGCTCACAGGTAAGCCGACCCAATTTTGTTTTAATTTTTTTTTTTTGCCTTCCAACTTTTTTTTCCCGGTCATTTTTTTCTCGCCAGGAAAAGTAACACTTTTTGTAAAGAAAGGTAACACTTTTTTCTCATATGTAACACTTTTAATCTTAAAATTGTACCACAATTTTGATGAAATAGATTAAAGATAACATAAGATTGACAACTAAACTAATGTTACATTTT
Organism: Campanula takesimana; assembly: GCA_026119855.1. Classification (NCBI taxonomy): domain Eukaryota; kingdom Viridiplantae; phylum Streptophyta; class Magnoliopsida; order Asterales; family Campanulaceae; genus Campanula; species Campanula takesimana. Next base: position 1,035,248 of record JAOWBW010000085.1, read on the forward strand.
ATAATAAATGAATGTAACTTTTTTTTTCCTTAATTGTAACACTTTTCTATGGTTTTACATTCAATTGAAATACAAAACCGCTTATATACATGAATTTTTACTCTTTTTTTAAAGAAAAAAAAGTAACATTTACTTTATAAAACTGTTACATTCATCTATATAGGATATTACAATCATATATGCACTGTGATACACTTCAAATTATTAATTTTTCTAATCAAAAAAAATATTTATATTATTTACGAAACTGTTGTTACATCTTACAATAAAAGTGTTACTTTTTAAAGACCAAACTGTTACTTTCTTCATAAGAAAGTGTTACATTTTATTATGACGAACAACTCACTTGTTTTGTATGTTAATTTTTTGTTTTTTTTAAAAAAAAATCAAACCATATCATGACCTATCTAGTTTTATTCGTCTCGTCGAGACGAATACACCGGTATTTAAAAAAAAAAATTGACTTCAAAATCTCGAGATATAGCATTTTAAAGTTATTAGAGTTTTTTCTTTTTAAGAATGCCAAGTGTCGCGATTTGAGAGGACATGGGCTGTGACTGGGCGGGTACAACTGGGCGTGGATCGGGTTTACCCATGGAGCGGCCCGTCTCACGCTGTGAGACGGCCGCATATAAGTGTTTGTCTTAAACTAATAACAAAATACTGATCAATAACATTTTTTTTTATAAATTTAATGACGATGATGATATATTAATAAAATACCGATCAAAGTAGTTGGTCATAAAAATTAAGAGGCTTTGACCAATAAATCCCTAGGCCAAGTAAAAACTACCAATAAGGATAGACATTTTGGAAACTCGCCAAAAAGTCCCTGGAATTTTTCTTGGACCAAGATGCCCCTATGCCCACACATTCTCTTCTCCACGTTCTTCTCCTTCTATACGTAGCTTCCACACTAGTTTGGGGATTGATCCGCTACATCTGCATTTTCTTTCCTCCACTACTCACTTTTTTTTTCTACCCAAAATTTTAAAATGCAATATCTCAAAATCTACAAATCGAAAAAATTATCCAAAACCACTATTTTAATCATGTCGTCAGGACGAATCAAATAGGCCAAAATATGTTTAGCCCCCCAAAGTATCCACCCATTCCTACTTTGCCACCCAAACCCAATTTTGTCCCAAAGTGACCCTCTAATTTACCATTTGTCCCAGTTTGACCTATGACCCCCTATGACCCCTAACGGCGTTAGAAAAATAACGAGAAAATGGTCATGTGCATGCCATGTGCAGGGTATTTTGGTCATTTTCTTTGAAAAGGGAAGGACAAAAATGTCAATTTGTATAATGGTGGTAATTGTCTTATCCACCCAACCCCCACCAGTTAATACCCACCACCACCACCATTTCTCCAAAAATCCGGCAACCACCACTACCCATTTTTGATAGTCTCCACCACCCAATTTCCGCTGCCACTTCCCTAACTACAGCCCCTTTCAGGATTACACCCACACACACTCTCTAATCTCTCTCTACTTTCTCTCTCTTAACTCCCTCCAATCATCTATTACTCCGGCGACCGTCTCCTTCCCCAGCTCCGGCGACCGTTTCCCTCCCCAACTCCGGCGACCGTCTCCCTTCTAACTCCGGTCACTCTGTTAGGCTTCCTCGCTTCATCGACCTGGACACCACTTGCCACTTCCTACTATCCAGATTTGTCCCCCATCTCCAGTAAACCCTCTCCTCCTCCATCTCCGGCAGCCTTTCTTTCTTCTTCCTCCTCCGGTCGCCCCGTCGTATTTTCTAGATTAATATCCGCTTGTATTCCGGCCAGATTTGGCCTTTTTCATAATCTAACTCTTCCCTCTACTACTCCAGCCTTTATTTTCCGGCGCCGACGACTTCTGTCTTCCGCTCTGAATAGTCGGCCTCATCATTCTGTCGTCCTCCTCTCTCCCCAAACCTCTATCCTAGATCCGAAGGTTGCCTCTAGCCTAGAGAGTGTGTGTGGGTGTAATCCTGAAAGGGGCTGTAGTTGGGTAGTTGCGGCCGGAATTGGGTGGTGGAGACTGTCAGAAATGGGTAGTGGTGGTTGCCGGATTTTTGGAGAAATGGTGATGGTGGTGGTTATTAACTAGTGGGGGTTGGGTGGAGAAGACAATTACCACCATTATACAAATTGACATTTTTGTCCTTCCTTTTTCAAAGAAAATGACCAAAATACCCTGCACATGGCATGCACATAACCATTTCTCTTTAATTTTCGCCGTTAGGGGTCATAGGGGGTCATACATCAAACTGGGACAAATGACAAATTAGAGGGTCACTTTGGGACAAAATTGGGTTTGGGTGGCAAAGTGGGAATGGGTGGATACTTTGGGGGGCTAAACATATTTTGGCCAATCAAATAAGTACTCTCAACACATAATTCAAATTTTAGATATAAAATTTCATTTTTCTCTTGTAAAAATTTGGGAAAATTATTTTTTATTTCTCAATTGATTTCACAGTTGTGTCATTTTTTACTTGTAAAAACTGATAAATCCATCTCTCAATTTTTCATAATTATTAAAATAACCGAGGCATGTATTTCACAGTTGTTCACACATGAATTTGAATATAATAATTTAGAGATTCATTTTACAATTGTTCACACATGAGTTTGAGTTTAATAACTGAGACATTCATTTCACAGTTGTTCACACATAAATTTGAATATAATAACTGGGACATTCATTTCACAGTTGTTCACACATGAGTTTGAGTTTAATAACTGAGACATTCATTTCACAGTTGTTCACACATAAATTTAAATATAATAACTGAGACATTCATTTCACAGTTGTTCACACATGAGTTTGAGTTTAATAACTGAGATATTCATTTCACAGTTGTTCAAACATGAATTTAAATATAATAACTAGGACATTCGTTTCTCAATTGTTCTCAACGAACACTCATTTTCATAATTGTATATTGTCAAATGATCTTTAAACAATTATCAAATAAATTTCCGTTGTTTTAAACTAAGTATTTGATTAAAACATGTAAAGTAACATCACGTGTGAAACAATTGATAACTCAATCGCGTAGTTGTTTAACGTTAAAAAAATGAACGTACTCCCATATGTACTCTAGACAAATGATAAATTATTGTTTCTATTATTATAAAAATTGAGTAAATGTTCATTTATGAAGAATGCTCCTACCCAAAAAAAAAAAAAAAAGAACACCTTGAGAAATGTAATTTTGTTGTGTTCAATTTAAAACAGTTAATCAAAAGTCACAAGAATGTGGTTGGTAAAGTGGTAGAGTCTAAGACCAAGAGGTCTTGGGTTCAAACCATGGATGAGGCAATATATTTTTAATTATTTGTAGTTGTCAAAATGGAGTTGGGGAAGGGTGGTTGGAGGTCCGGTGGGAGGTGGCGGACAGAATTTGTGGTGGTGGTGGGTGGTTGTGGCCAGTGGCCGCTGTGGCGGGTGGTGGGCGGCAGCGGCGATCAGTGGTGGTCAAAGGTAAAGGTGGGTGTCAAAATGGCCAAAGGTTAGAGGTGTGAGAGGATTTTATTTGGGCTGGGGTTTTTTTTGCCATTTAAAAAGTGCAAGGGGTTTATTGGTAAAATTGATTTGAACCTAAGGACCCTAAGGTAGAATATGAAATGTTGTGTTTTTATTGGCAAATACCATATTCTCCAGGGACTTGGGGTATTTTTGCCATTTAAAAAGTGCAAGGGATTTATTGGTAAAATTGATTTGAACCTAAGGACCCTAAGGTAGAATATGAAATGTTGTGTTTTTATTGGCAAATACCATATTCTCCAGGGACTTATTAGAAAAAATCCCAAAAATAAATACTCCCTCTGTCCCACACCAATGAGCACTTTTGGTCAAACATACTTGAACTTTGAGTAACATTTTATTCTAAATGATTTTTCTCAATAAAAAAATTAAAAATAGTTATTGATAATGATTCTACTACTAATTTAGTAACTTTTTTTTAAATTTTTCTGGAGATTAATAATTGAGAAAACTACCTCCAATCCCTGGCTAATAATGAATTTACGTTTTAAGACAAGGAGATTTTTGACTTACATCCTAGTCCCACAAAATATTTTCTCTAACTAAATAATCCCTCACCACTTTAAATGTAATAAGTATACCCTTTTTCTTAATACTGCCACACACACCCACACTCTCTCTCTACTTTCTGTCTCTACCTCCCCTCCCCTCCTGCTCCGGTTACCCTCCATCCCCACCTCCGGCGACCCCTCCGATTCCCTTCCTCCCGGCGACCTCCCATTCCCTCCTAATCCTCTCCCTAACCTCCGGCGAACCGCTCTTTGACCTCCGTCGAACCCCTTCGATTCCCTCTCTGAAATATGGCGAACCATAAAAAGACACTCTCTCTCTCTCTCTCTCTCTCTCTGCCTCCCATCTCCAGCCACCCCCTCCTTCTCCGCATCCCATCTCCGGCCACTCCCACAATCCTTTCTTCCCCCTCCGCCTCCTTCATACCCCCAGATCTGACTCTAAACATCCCAATCTGCTTGTTCGTTGATGTGACTATGAAGAAGGTCTTGGGCTTGACATATATCTGCGCCGAAATTTGATTTCCGGTGAGGGCATTCCTACTCCATCTCTGGTCACATCTTCCCCCGACTGATATGCCTTCAGATCTAAAGCATGTGATAGTAGAAGTTCTAAGATCTGGCTTTGGCTTTGAAGCCAGGAAGTTAGAAGAATTAACGGATTTTGGTACTTTTTTTTTTTATCACGAGTAAAATGATCAGCAAAAGTTTGGTCATATTTGCTTGAACTATGCTATGAATGAATATCCTGATGAGTTTAAAGTTTATCAATACAATACTTATATTCTTGGTCAACTTCCAGACTTTATGTGATCACAAGTGTAATATGATCATTAAAAAAAAAACTGGAATTCATGCTTTTGTCTATGATTCTATTGAAGGGACTATGATTTTAATGGGTTTGAAGTATGATCTTGCTGGGTGTATTGGGAAGTTTAATACTCCTTATGTCCCAGAAAGATATTTTTTTTTTCATTGCAACTACGAAGGAACTTTGAGAGATAATTAAATTAACTTTTAATTACTCTAACTAGCAGTACCCCCGTGCGATGCACGGCGACAACACGATGCTTTATTAGTTTAAATCTATAAAACATAAAATATTAAATATTAATAAATTAACTAAAAAGTAAATAGTCTTTGTTCGCAAAAAAATAATCACTTGGACCTCGTTAATCTGAATATTTAAAAAGTGGTCGTATCAACTTAAAAATATATTCATAATTTTGGACCAACAAATGAAAAAATAATAATATCAAACTTTAAAATAAAAATATCCATTTCTTGCTTTTTATTCTACTCGTTCTCTCTGTCCTGGTTTAAAGTTCTTACTTTTGTTTTTAGTTTGTCCGAATTTAAAGTTCTTACTCTATTTTATTATCTAAAATAGACGATGGGACCTACTTGTCATTCTCGGAACAAAAACTTCATACCCACATTCTCTCTCATACTTTAATATTCATCCTCATAGTAGTTATTATTCCTAATGACCGTGCAAAGTCAAAATAAGAACATTATATCGGGACAAAGAGCGTAGTAATTATTTTTGTGGATGTAATTGTATCCGCTAATATGTCCAACTCTTTAATCCACAATTACGTACAAATCCAAAATAAATGACAAATATATATATATATATGAAACTCTCATTTAAAAAACAATTTTGATTTTTTTTCGTAATATCAGACGTAATTAATAAATACAATAAAGTCAACAAATAAACTCAATATTTTTTGACCATTTGTTAATGTTTTAATTCTACCTAATCATACTTCTTAGTTTGTAATTTCTACTTCCTCTGTCCTGATTTAAAGTTTTAACTTTCATTTTTTATATATCCCCTATTTAAAGTTCTTATTTTACTTTGTTACCTAAAATGGACGATGAAAATCACTTGTCATTCCCACAATAATAACTCCCTATCTACTTTTCTCTCATATTTCACTTTTTATACTCACAGTATTTATATTTTCCTAATTCCTGTCAAAGTCGAAGTAAGAACAATAAATTGAGACTAAGGGAGTATTAATTATTTTTGTGACAATAATTATATCCACTAATATGTCCAACCCTCTAATCCACAATCATGAATAGACTCAATAATTGAATAACAAAAGAAATATTAAACTTACTCTCTATTAAAAAAACTTTTTTTTTTTTGCAACATTGGACGAAATTAATAACTACAAATTGAGTCAATAAATAAACTCAATACTCTTTGAACATTTAATTATTTTATAGTTTGATTTATCCCTAGTCAGTTCACTCCCTCTATTCCAATTTAGTGTTCTTACTTTTGTTTTTGGTTTGTTGAATTTAAAACTTGTTACTTTACTTCTTCCATCCCTCTTTAATCTACAAACTTTAAAACTATGGTTGTCCCACATTAATCTACAAAGACCCAAAATAGAAATGTTTTAATATTATTAAAATAATAGAACCCACTTGTCATACTCAAAACAATTATCATCTTACTATTATCTACCCCAGTTTCTCTTTCCTACTCAACTATCTACACTCACAAAACATCGACTTTTTCAATTTTTTCTTTAAATAATATGTCCAACTCAAATTTGTAAAGTTAAAAGGGGGACAGAAAGAGTATTTTATTACCTAAAATAGATGATGAGGTCTACTTATCATTCTCATAACAAATACTACCCATTCACTTTCTCACTAATACTTTACTTTTATACTCACAATATTTTTATTTTTTTAGTCCTCGTGTAAAATCAAAGTAGAAACACTAAACCGAAACAGAGAGAGCATTGATCTTTTTTTTTTTTTTATGGAGGTAATTATATCCACTAATAGACCCAACCCTCTAATCCACAATCATGAACGGACCCAAAATGAGCGCAAAATGAATGACAAAAAAACATGAAACTTACACTCCATTAAAAAGCATTTTTTTCTTTGCAATACAGGACGAAATTAATAAATATAAATACAGTCAATAAATAAAATCAATATTGTTTAACTAATTGACCAGTGAATAATCAGAATTCTCCTTAATCAAGTCACTCCTCTTTGTACTTTCTACTCCTTATGTCTTAATTTAAAATTCTAACTTTTCGTTTTTATTGTCATAATTTAAGGTTTATACTTTATTTTACGAACATGTCCAATAACGACTCTTTCACCCCTATTTACCCAGTCCATTGACCCACACCCTCAATGACCCAATCCACTTCTTATTTGGCTTACAACACACTTCTTCCGTCTCCTAACAACTTGTACTTATTTTCTTTTAAAATTTTCTATTGATAAATCCCATTTTCTAAAATAGTATTTTTTATATATTTTTTTTTTTTTTTTTTTTTTTTTTTATTATTATTATTATTATTATTATTATTATTATTATATTTACCCCACTTCAACATACTTGACACTAATTCCTTAAAAAAAACATACTTAACACTAAAAAATATTCTTTAAATTATGAAATGTGAATTTATGGTTTTAAAAAGGAATTTAATAATTAATTAAGTCAATAATGTAATAGTAAGTTATGGTTACTAATAGAAAAAAGGCATATGCCTTTTGGTAACAAACATCTTTCCAAATAATCCAGCCATTACTCTCGTAAATATGCTTATCGCCTTAATATTTTATATAAACCGGTCATCGCTCTTAAAAATTACTTATCACATAAATTAGCTTTCTCAAACACTAAATTCACCGTCTCAAAATTTCGATCAAGTATGTAATTGTTGTAGTTTAAAAGATGAAACATCTACATATATTTGGAATGAGCCATCGATGTTTGTGATGCGTTATTTCTTTTCTTATTATTGTGAATGAAAATGATTTGTCGTTTATTAAAAAAAAATACTAAATTCACCAATAATAAGGTCTTGTCTACCTATACCACCCTTTAATTTCTCTAACCGTTTTTTTCTCTCTTTTTCGAAAACTTCCCATCCCCCCATGTTACCCATTTTCATCAAATTATCTTCACATTTTCAAAGATCTATTCATTTTGCTTCAATTTTTTTTATTCCATATATACACCCAAAAAATATTTAATGAACAACTATTTTAAAACTAACCTCCTCTCATTTTTTATTCAACTACACTCAAAGCTTCGGTTCCGTTATCAAAATCTATAGAAAAACTGTCAAATGGTTGTATGTTAGACTATGTGAATGAGAGTATGATTTTGATAACAACTCATACTCTCTCACTTCTTTATCTCATAAATATACTCCTTCAATTAAAATATATTTGATGACATTGAGCTCTAAAAAGCTTGAGTAGGTACTCCCTCCGGTCCAAAATAACTGTCGTTTTTTGACTTTTCACAAAGATTAAGAAATGCAATTATTACGGCATATTAATGGTGAAAGTTCCATGCTTACCCTTATTTATTGTCCATTTGTCTTACATTATTACACTCACTAAGTCAATTAATAAAGTAAATCGACTTCCAATGTAAGGGTAAATTAGGAATTTTAATTGTTTTGACCCAAAAGTGACAGTTATTTTGGACCAAAAAAATTGCTCAAAAGCGACAGATATTTTGGACCGGAAGGAGTATTCTAGTACAGTAATTGACTCTTCATCCCAATTTCCAAAAACCAACAGTTCAATTTCCTCTCCTTCTCGAAATGTCTAGTTTTCCTGTGATTTCTCTCTCATTTCATAAAATAGATATTATGGCTATAATTCCTTCATCCACATTTTCTCTTTATTTATCCACAATTTCTCTTCAATCTCTTAAGAAAGAGAGCCTCCACCACTACCGATCTTCGTCTCCAACCACCGTCGACGGCTCCTCCAGAGCATGAGAGTCGACATCACCGGTAAACCTGCTGTCCTATTCGAGCCCCACTGCAAATTTCAAATTTTGGCGATACCCAATTGACCCCATTGTCAATTTCAGGCTTGTATCAATATCAAAATCAAGACTCACCAAAGCCAATTTCAAAGGTGAAGTTGGGTTTGAGTTTTCTTTCCTATTCTTATTCTTCGTTCGTTGTTTGTTGCGGTTGTTGGTGGTGCTGACGATTGTTGTTCCTTCTTTTTTCTGCTTCAAAAAATAAATAAATTATGTTAGTTAATTTTTGAAGCCACAACAATAAGTTTTGTTAATTTTTTTTGGTAATCAATCAAATTTGTTCCAAGATTCTTTGAACTTTTATTAATAATCAATTTTCTTCCTTTTTTTTTATTTTTAAATCAATCCTATTTCTCAAAACTTCTCACTATCTCCGATTCAACCCATTTCTGCTATATAGTCTGTTCACTTTACTTTTAAAGATTTTTCAATTTTGAAGATAAAAAGAAAGAAAGCTTTGTTCTGTAAAAATACAGGAAAAGAAAGAAAAGAAAAAGAAAAATCAAAACATTTGCATAATCAAGATTTGAGATCCACCGGAGATGAAGTCCGGAGAACCAGTAGTCGGAGAATATGGCGAGAGAGAGAGAGTTGGGGGAGAAAGAGAGAAAGTGTGCGTGTGAGTATTTTAGAGAGAGAGGGAGAGAGATATGAGAAAAAAATGGGGGGAGGACAAGATGTAGGGTTTTGAATAAAGGGAACGCCAGCTGTAGCTTTTCCCTTCTGTTTTTACTTTACCCAAACCAAACCTAGATATTTCGAAAGTGCCACCGAAATTGCACCAAAATTTTGTGCGGGAGTACTGTTCAAACGGATGACTTGCTTTAATATATATTGAGATGAAAAATAAAGATTGTTATTCATGCACTATATAATATAAATACTATCAATACCAATTTTCAAATTCATATTAAGATAATTAAAAATGGATTTAATTATTGCTCAAAGTTCCATCATAGTAATAATAAAAAAAGAGGGACTATCTTTTCGGGATAGAGGGCGGGACAGAGGGAGTATAATCACAATGGTGAAATGGTCATGAGATTTGTTCTTGGAATGATGGCTATGATTTACATTAACGTGCCTGAAGTTCCTATCATTTCGGATAATTGAGATTTTTGGTGTCCTATGCAGAGCAATAATGTAAAAATTTATGATTTTTTTTTACAAAGTGGGGTAAATCTGGTCCGGTGCGTGGGTGCGTTCCCGTATCGGTAAGTCTCATTCCAATAACATCTGAGAACTTAATGATTAGTTATTAGTTGTTTGGTCGACAGAGTTGATCGTGTTAATAGTTTAGTTGACAATTGAGAACTTACTGATAAATTCTCAATTTTTTGGTTGTCGGAATTGGTTGCCGAAGTTGACAGTGTTATTAGTAGTTCAGTTGATAACTGAGAACTTACTAATAATAAGTTCTCAATTGTTTGGTCTCCGGAGTTTGGTGGTCGCAGGAGTTGATCATGTTCTTAGTATTTTAGTTGGCAAAAGGGAACTTACTGATAAGTTCTCAGTTTTTGGTCGGCGGGGTTAGTGGTCGCTAGAGCTGATCGTGTTCTTAGTAGTGTAGTTGAAAACTAAGAACTTACTGATAAGTTCTCAGTTGTTTGGTCGCCTGAGTTGGTTGTCGCCAAAATTGATCGTGTTTTTAGTAGTTTAGTTGACAATTGAGAACTTACTGATAAGTTCTCAGTTTTTTGGTCGGTGGGATTAGTGGTCGCCAGATATGTTCGTCTTCTTCGTAGTTTATTTGACAACTGAGAACTTAGTGATAAGTTCTCAGTTGTTTGGTCGCCAGAGTTGGTGGTCGCCGAAGTTGATCGTGTACTTATTAGTTTTGTTGACTACTGAGAACTTACTGATAAGTTCTCAGTTGTTTGATCGCCGGAGTTGGTCGTTGGAATTAGTGATCACGGGGTTAATCGTGTTCTAAGTAGTTTAGTTGGCAGCTGAGAACTTACTTATAAGTTCTTGATTGTTTACATGCCGGAGTTAGTCGCCGGAGTTAATCGTGTTCTTAGTAGTTAGTTTAATCGACAGCTGAGAACTTATTGATACGTTCTCGGTTGTTTGATCACCGGAGTTGGTCGCCTGAGTTGGTGGCCGCCGGAGTTAATCGTGTTCTTAGTAGTTTAGTTGACAGCTGAGAACTTACTAATAAGTTCTTAGTTGTTTGGTCGCCGGAGTTGTTCATATTCTTAGTCGTTTAGTTTACAACTGAGAACTTACTGATAAGTTCTCAACTGTTTGGTCACCGGAATTGGTCGCAGGAGTTGGTGGTCGCCGGAGTTGTTAGTGTTCTTAGTAGTTTAGTTGAGAACTGAGAACTTACTGATAAGTTCTCAACTGTTTGGTCGCTGGAAGAACACTGAAGCTCAATTTTTTTATTTTTTTTTTTTGCTCCAGAGTGGTCGCCGGAGTTGGTGGTAGCCGAAAATGGTGACTGGAGAAGGTGGTGATGGTAGCCTAAGGTGATAGTGGTTGGGGTGAAAGTAAAATGTTGAGAGGGTGTAGTTAGTAAAATATTAAGGAAGATGTAAGGTAGGGACTATATGGTTAGTCAAAATATTCTTTGTCTTAAAATGTAAATAAGGCTTCCTAGAAGGATTATATGGTAAATCCCTCTTAATAATTTAGCATAAAATGTTAGTCAAAATTAAAGTTGGTTTGACCAAAAATGCACGTTGATATTGATATGGGACAAAATGAGTATTGGACTATCTTTTATTAGGATATCGAGAGATTCTTTTTTAGTCCTCGCTTGGGCATACTCCCTCCGTCCCAGCTCACTTGAGACTTTTTGACCAAAATTGGTCAACTTAAGGTCGGTTTGACCAACACTTTATAGAAATATTTATGTTCCAAAAAAATTCAAAAAATTGTTATTGAGAGGATTTTTAATGGTGATCATTTTACATTTTTTAAATTTTTATTCAGATCATAAATATTTCTATAAAGTGTTGGTCAAACCGACCTTAAGTTGACCAATTTTGGTCAAAAAGTCTCAAGTGAGCTGGGACGGAGGGAGTATGTAATAATTTGTAATTTGATAAACTAATAACATAATAATTTGTTAAGAAAATATTTATTTAAATTTGATTAAGAAAATTCACATAGAGCAACTCACCAATTATTTATGATTCACCCAGTTTGATAGACTTCAAAAATATTGCAAACATGTAATAAATGAATACTCAAAAAAAAAAAAAAATTCCCTCTCCGATTGGAAGAAATAAATTTACATTGAAATGAGAAAATGAATGTTAAGTAAATATAATTAGATTTAGAGAGTTCCTAACATAAGGTGTTACAAGCCAAATAAGTGTGCATAATATTCCTTACTCCACTTCCTCACAATATAGGCTTACATTGTATGATTATGTGTAATACACATTTCAATCTCTTTTACATGGTCAACAACTTTGATAAAAGGACTCTACAATTTACATTATAAAGCAAGATGGAAAAATGAGGTTACACGTCTACGAGGGGAGGGAAATTAGGGACGCAATGACGATGGTACAAGAGAGATTATAGAGGTCGCTGTTGGAATTAGCTACAGTTACGGGGTCATATGTGATATGTTTTAACAACTATTTTTTTTTTTTTGAATTTTCACTGAATAAAAAAGGGAGAAATATATTTAAAGTTTATTTTCTTAAAAGAAATGGGGGAATATTTTTATTCATTGCACTACAAACTCAAATTTTAATGATGACTTTCAAATACTTAATAACAGTAACTTATAAGTCACTTAGAATGTAGTGGAGAAATTATTGCAGTGTTATGGAAACATTTACAGAATTACCGGTCATAGGAGGTTTGATGGGTTAAAAAAACCGATTAATCCTGACGAGTATGTTTATATTTTAAGATTTCGTGAGTCCATTTATTGAATAAAATTTTTGTTTTTCAGTGTTCTTTTTTTAGTGTAGGGAAAAGAAATGAGACTCATGGATGAGTTGGATGAGAATTTACACCAAAGCTAAAAGAAAACTCTTATGTTAATTCATTTTGAGATCGTCCTTGTGATTTTTAGGAAAGCTTCGTAGCTTAAAATATAGAGTACTTGAATACCAAGAGTTATAGTTTCGTCGCATTAATCATAGGGTTTTTTTGATTGCACATTAGAATGACTACATTTGATTTTTGGATATTTGATAGACACATAAATATTGCCGACTATGACAATTTACGAGTTAGTCGAGGAGAGATCCTGAGAAACCATAGACAGTGGGGATAAAAGTACAATTTATCAATTAATTTTGTATATTTTAAATACATATTTAAGTTATACTTTTATTTGTTAGTTTTATTATGCCCATTGAGTATCAACGGGTTACTAACTAGTTTTTGTAAAAAAGAAGTCAGAACATGTTAGATGATCCTCTACCGGTCTATACAAATTGGTCGATGTTTACCCTACGTGACTTGCCTACATGGAATAGAGCTCTTCCACAGAGCTCTCAAGTTGTTCGATAAATGCTGCCCTAAGAATTAAGAAAAAAAAAAAAAAAAGAGAAATGTGATGTGTTGTGAATTTAGATTGTTGTGTAAGGAAAAAAAAGTGAGGTATGAAATAATAAGTATGTAGTTGATGTGAGTATGACAACTTAATTTTGTTATTAAAAAAGTACTAAAATGTTTCACTTTAAAATTTTGTACATTGAAGTTGGGCAACCAAAATATTGTAATTTTTATAAATTAAAATGAGAAGGAGAGAGTCTATTCAAATGTAACCGTTACGGAGAAGTGGAAAATTAAATAGAGCTGGTCTCCCATGAGAACAGCCATACCCGTCTCATAGAAGAGACGGGTCATTTAGACCCAAGACCCGACATATAAATAGATTGACCTAACAGAAACACACACAAACACACAGTAGAAGGTGAGCAGCTATCTACACACACAAACACGCAGTGAAAGGTGCGAATACGTCTCGATTAATCGGACCAATTCCGGCGATTAAACCTAACAATCAAACGTCGCTGGAGTCGATTATTCAACATCAGCAAATCAGATCTAGAAAATTCAGATCAATCTCATAAACAAAATCCAGATCTACAATTTTCAGATCTCGCCGTACAGTCATGGAGAACGATATACAACATCAGCAACCTAATGACGGTACGATTGTTACTACAAACTAGATCTCACATTATTCATCTTCATTATTTAACTTGAATTTCGATTTGAATCTGTTAAAGTTACATGATTTAACTTAATGACTGAATGTATTAGTACCTTAAGTTATTAACACCATTACATTCATATATATCATCTAATTCTATCGTATAAATACATGAAACTTTATGATCTATTTCGATTATATTGAACAACTATTACATCAATGATTGTGAACTATTATTTTAATATAATGCTTCAATGTAGGAGAACATTACTTAGTGTCATTGTTACTTTAGAGATTGAAATGTGTTACTTTTTCTTAGATTATATGACTTACAAAAAAGGATACTTTAATTGCAGTTGATGAATCAGTTTACAAACCAACTTGGGAACTGCAAGTATATGCTGAAAAAATATTGGAAGAAAAAGATATAATACTTGAAGCAGAAGAAAATGATACACGATCAAACATAAGTGGATCTCTATTTGGTTTCACAGCAAAGACAATTGATGAAATGTATGACTTGTATTGTCAACATGCTAAGGAAATAGGTTTTGGTGTAAGAAAGTCAACTACAAGATGTCGAGGAGATGGAGTTGTACTACACAAATATTTCTTATGTTCTAATGCTGGATCTCGGGGAGATGGATTTGATGATAATGAACTTAAAAAGCGCAAGACTCATATAACCCGCACACAATGTAAAGTTATGTTAAAAGTAAAGATTTTAGAAGATACCTACAATAAAAATACCTTTCTGCGATGGCTCAAATCCATCGCCTATAGGTAGAAATCCATCACCTATAGGTAGAAATCCATCGCGTTTTAGTTTTTGCGATGGTAAAAACCGTCGACATGACCTTCGCCTATACCCTTGTCGCTAAAGGTATAGGCGATTGTTTTAGCCATTGCAGAATGTTTCCCATAATATGCGATTGCTTTTCAATCGAATATAATATTTTTTTTTTCAAAATAATTTAATGTGTTGGCCATCGCAGAATCTAGAATACATAAGGAGACGGATAAAACCATCGCCTATTACCCCTTTTTTTCAATCTTATGCGATTGCCTTTCAATCGCTTATTGTAAATATTTTTTATTTTTAATTTTAATTTTAATGAAAATGTGTGAGCCATCTGAGACGGATATAGCCATTGCCTATTACCTTTTTTTTTCTTTTTTTCAATAGCTTGGTACAGAATCTCAATGCCAAGCCTATTACCCCATCCCAACCAAGCATGTTGAAAAATATATATAACATAAAATGAAACTGAAATTTGCAATAACATAAGCCTTTATACGTAAATTGGCAACAAAATGTTTCACCAATTTTTTCACCAGTCCAAAAAAGAACCTAACTAGATCACCAACTGTTTCACTAGTTCGAAATATAAGCAAAGCACCTAGTTAGAACTATGAGTCTACCAAGGCTCAAGCAATTTTAAACATGTTCAAAAATATACATACTTTGGCCAATTAGTTTCATAAGTTCTAAAAGCAAAATATACCCAAGTACGTAACTATGGAATCGCACCACCCGTCTCACCATTATCATTGGAAGGAGGTGAAAATGTTGGAATATTCGATGCACGATCAGAATATGGTGTAGAATCACAATCATCGTTGAAGTCAGGAATGGGTGGCGGGGGAATCCCAAACCTCTCACCTACTTCAGCCAAGAATGGAGCCATGCTGTTAATAAACGCTTCCATTTTCTTCATTTTCATGGAGGAATTTTGTGATGCAACATATACTGCATAATCAACTGATGAAGCGTTACTCGAACGCTTGAACCATCTCTCACTTGGCCGTCCAATTAGACTTCCTCTATTAACCCCACCGACTGCTGCCTCCCATATCTTCAATCCAGGATTTGAAACAGGGTCACATCCAGGGTGCAAAATACCATTAACAGGAGCTGATGGGTCTAAGCCATTCAATTCACGCAAATCTTTGGCGTAGACCTCCTGTATTGACATATAATTGTTACCAAGTGACAAAAGAAGCAAACCTAGCAACAAATTTGAAAGATGCAAAGGGAGTATATTATAAATTAGATGAGAGTTATTCTGATTCTGGATTGAATCTTAGTAACATACTCTTTATTGCAGGATCAAGCACCACACAGCTGTTCATAATAACATGTGTGAAACTACTTTTAGTAACTAGACTTACTACAATAAATCTAAATATCCGATTTGATAAAACCAATGATTAAGGAACGAGTTGACATTACAAACTACTACGAAATTTTGGTTCACATTTCTTTTTATTCTTTACTAAGACAGGAGGCCAGGGAGTGAGTAACTATTGTTTCTGTAGTGGTGCAGAATAGGGAAAAGAGCTCCATCTACCAGATCTACTAAACACTCACACACCACGATAATATACAAACTACAGTACTTGTATACTATGTCAAATAAATAATACCCCCTTTGTCCCTAAATGAATGTCAATTTTCAAGAATTTTTTGTCCCAAAATGAATGTCTTTTTTGGAAATAACTGTCTCGATTTTTTTTTCCAAAAAAAAAAATTCACTAGTCCTTTTCTACGTGCAAAACTAAATGTTTAGGAAGTGGATAACAAGAATATATATATGTATCTTTGCCACTAAACTGTATAAAAATGATCATTTTCCTGATCTCCCTAAAATAAAACTGTTGGAAAAATGTGTAAATGTGTGAAGGAAATTTGAGAAATTGCGCGCGTTTCTTAAATAAAAATCATTTGTTGATTAAAGAATAACTCCTACTTGTTAGTAATAAATTGGTGTGTCCAATTTATGTAATGAAAAGTAGAAGTTGAAATGCTCAAAAATGAATGGGTAAGTTGGGGAAGTGGGTTACTATCCCACATGGAAAGGGAAGGGAAAATTCCCTAGGATCCTTCCTTGTAAAAGGGTATCCCAAATGGGATAATGGGAGAAATAATGTTCTAAGACCATTTGTGGGTAAAGCCAAGTGAACTTCTCCCACATTGGTTTAGAATAAAAAGTTGAGCTAGTATAAATACAATTACCCATTTGTATGGGTTAAGATTGTGTAGACTAGAGGCTCTCTCTCGCGCCCGGGTGCGCAGGGGGGGGTGCAAATTTAGTTGGAAATTTGTCGATTTATGCCACGGACCACTGGACTCATGTGTGCGCGTCCTGCGGACACGAATGTAGCTCCGAAATGGCCTAGGCGTGACAAGCTCACTTTTTGATTATTTTTCCGTCCCTGAATTTTTTGAATTCGGCTGGAACAGAATCTGTAACAGTCAGAATTAAAAGCCATTCATTGCATAATTAATTTTGTAACAGCCAAATTAATTCCATTGATTCCCAGATTAATTGGGTGATTAATTGGGTCATTTGAGCAGTATAAAATGGTGTTCTGGACAGCCATTTTAACACACATTTTCAAACAGTCTCTCATCTTTTTGCTTAGCGTTTTCCTTGGCCCTCCTGCTTTTCTGGTGGTGATTCTTTCCAGGCACATCGAAGTTCGCCGGAGGCACTATTGTGCAGTCGTCGTCCGGTCCGTCCGTTGTATCCTGGGAGACAGGCGTCCAACGTATCCTCAAGCACAACACCGGTGAGGGGACGAATTTGTCTTAAGGACAGTGTTGGTTTACACGACTCGGACAAACCCAACTACACCTCGTTCCAGTTTCTAATTTCTGTTTTGTATTTCAATTCTGTTTCTATTCAATATTTATGTAATATTTATAACAATCTTAAGACAAATTAAATCCTTCTCTGTTGAAGAGAAACAGAATCAAAACAGTGAACTAAATTGCTTTGTTTGTTTTCAGAAAATGGTTTCTGACTCGAACACCTCAAAGCAAGTTGCTGGAGCCGACCCTCCTCGTGTGGAGACAGTGCAGAATGAGCAAAACAGTGGTGATAAGACTGTTGTTGCTCCACCCGCTCCTACTCCGGCGCATCACAGCGAGAAACCGGAGAAGTTTGTTGGCCAAGACTTCAAGAGATGGCAACAAAAGATGCAATTTTACTTGACTACCTTGAACTTGAAGAGGTTTCTTAGTGAAGATCCTCCACAAGTTGGTGAGAATGCCGATGTTCAAGCCGTGACTGCGGTTGATGCTTGGAAGCATTCGGAATACCTTTGCCGTAATTATATACTGAATGGTTTGTCCGATTCATTGTATAATGTTTATAGTGAAAAGAAAACTGCAAAGGAACTTTGGGAGGCTTTAGAGCGCAAATATAAAATCGATGATGCGGGTGCAAAGAAATTTGTTGTTGGCCGCTTCCTCGATTATAAAATGGTGGACTCTAAAAGCGTTAAAAGTCAAGTAGAAGAGTTGCAAATAATAATTCATGAAATCCATGCCGAGGGGATGGTGTTGAGTGAAACATTCCAAGTGGCGGCTATAATTGAAAAGTTGCCTCCCGCTTGGAGTGATTTTAAGAATTATTTGAAGCACAAACGAAAGGAGATGGATGTTGAGGCACTTGCTATTCGCCTTCGTATTGAAGAGGGTAATAGGGCCGCGGAAAAGAAGTTGAATCATCTTCTTGTTTCTAAGGCTCATGTGGCTAAGGCAAATGTGGTGGAGCATGGTGAAAGCTCCAAGAACAAAGGCAAGAACAAAGGCAAAGGTGCTTTGAAGCCTAAGGGAGGAGTCTCCAAGAACAAGTTTGGTGGAACTTGCTACAATTGTGGTATTAAGGGCCACAAGTCTTCCGAGTGTAAGAAGCCAAAGAAGGAAGCCAACGTGGTTGAAGATGCTTCCGAATTGCTAGCGGCGGTTATTTCCGAAGTGAACATGGTGGGTTCTAACCCAAAACAGTGGTGGATTGACACCGGTGCTACTAGGCATGTTTGTTCTAACAAAGACATGTTTAGTAACTTTGAAGCCCTTGAAAATGGTGAAAAATTATTCATGGGTAATTCCGCTACTTCCGAGGTCAAGGGACAAGGGAAGGTGGTGCTCAAGATGACTTCCGGTAAAGAATTGCTTCTCAACAATGTGCTCTATGTGCCCGATGTCCGGAAAAATTTGGTGTCCGGATCGCTTTTGAACAAGCATGGTTTTCGTATTGTGTTTGAGTCGGATGTTGTCACTTTGTCAAAGAATGGTATGTTTGTAGGAAAAGGGTATGTTTGTGATGGGCTCTTTAAGCTCAATGTAATGGCAATTAAGGCCAAAGGAAATGAAATGAAAAATTCTTCCGCTTACTTGCTTGAGTCTTCCATTTTGTGGCATGGTAGACTAGGACATGTTAATTATGATACTATTCGTAAATTAATTAACTTGAATTGCATACCAAAATGTAAAATAGACTACAAACATAGATGTGAAATTTGTGTAGAAGCAAAACTCACAAAAACTCCGTTCCATTCTATTGAAAGAAATAATGAACCACTTGATTTGGTTCATACGGATTTATGTGACTTCAAGTCAACACAATCACGTGGGGGCAATAAGTACTTTATGACTTTTGTAGATGATAACACTAAATTTTGTTATGTGTATCTTCTTAAAAGTTAAGATGAAGCTATAGAGAAATTTGTTCTCTATAAAAATGAAGTTGAAAATCAACTTAGCCGGAAAATAAAAGTCATAAGAAGTGATCGTGGTGGTGAGTATGAATTTCCATTTGAGGATATTTGTTCTCAACATGGAATTAAACACGAAACAACGGCACCTTATGCACCGCAATCCAATGGAGTTGCCGAAAGGAAAAATCGGACTCTAAAGGAAATGATGAACGCCATGATTATAAGTTCGGGGTTACCGGATAACATGTGGGGAGATGCCGTGTTGTCGGCGAACTATGTATTAAATAAAGTGCCTCGAAAGAAATTAAACAAGAGCCCCTATGAATTGTGGCATGGAAGAATGCCATCTTACCAATACATGAAAGTGTGGGGGTGTCTTGCTAAGGTTTTGATTCCAACACCTAAAAAGGTGAAAATTGGACCAAAAACTATTGATTGCATATTTATTGGGTATGCACATAATAGTAGTGCTTATAGATTTCTTGTACATGAATCGAAAATTCAAGAAATACACAAGAATACTATAATGGAATCAAGAAATGCTTATTTCTATGAAAATATATTTCCGTGTAAAGAAATGAAGCAAGTTCATCTAAACGGATATATAATTCAATAGAAGAAGAAGAAGTTCATCATGATGAAAATGATGAACAAGAACAAGAAATAGAACCTCGACGTAGTAAACGAGGAAGGATAGAAAAATCCTTTGGGACGGACTTTTTAACTTATATGTTAGAAAGTGAACCACAAACTTATAAAGAGGCCGTGGGCTCTTCGGAAGGACCTTTGTGGAAAGAGGCAATTAAAAGTGAAATAGATTCTATTTTGCAAAATCACACTTGGGAGTTAGTGGATTTACCTCCGGGTTGTAAACCACTAGGATATAAGTGGATTTTCAAAAGAAAAATGAAAGCGGATGGGACAATTGACAAGTATAAGGCAAGACTTGTAATTAAAGGTTACAAGCAAAAAGAAGGCCTTGACTATTTTGATACATATTCTCCGGTAACGAGAATAACATCAATAAGAGTAGTACATGCAATAGCCGCTTTAAGGAATCTTGAAGTGCACCAAATGGATGTAAAAACCGCATTTCTAAATGGTGATTTAGAAGAGGAAATTTACATGGAACAACCCGAGGGGTTTGTTTCACATGGGCAAGAAAAGAAAGTGTGCAAATTAGTAAAGTCTCTATATGGCTTGAAACAAGCACCAAAACAATGGCATCAAAAGTTTGATCAAGCCATGATAGGAAGTGGATTTAAAATAAATGAATGTGATAAATGTGTTTATGTAAAAGACACGGAAAATGGTTATGTCATTTTATGTCTTTACGTAGACGACATGCTTATCATAGGAAGTTGTGCTAAGATGATCAAATCCACTAAAGATATGTTAAATTCGAAGTTTGACATGAAAGATATGGGATTAGCGGACGTTATCCTTGGTGTGAAAATTTCTAGAATATCCAATGGATTGGCTTTAAGTCAATCACATTATGTGGATAAAATTCTTGAGAAATTTAACAAAGATGACTTAGCTATCTCTAAAATTCCAATTGATCCAAATCTACATCTAACAAAGAATAAAGGTGAAACCGTTTCTCAAGTTGAATACTCGAGAATTATTGGAAGCCTAATGTACTTGATGAGTTGTACAAGACCAGATATTGCATACGTGGTAAGCAAACTGAGTCGTTACACTAGTAATCCGGGTACGGAACATTGGAAAGGTATAGTAAAAGTACTTAGGTACTTAAGATATACTCGAGATCATGGATTACACTATACGCGTCATCCTGCGGTGATAGAAGGATATAGCGATGCTAATTGGATATCCGACATCAAAGACTCAAGGTCTACGAGTGGATATGTATTTACTTTAGCAGGAGCTGCTATATCATGGAAATCTTCAAAACAAACAGTTATAGCTAGATCCACGATGGAATCTGAGTTTATAGCGTTAGATAAATGTGGTGAAGAGGCCGAGTGGCTACGCCAATTTATAGAAGATATTCCCAGATGGGAAAAACCCGTGCCCGCAATATGTATACATTGCGATAGCCAATCAGCGATTGGAAGGGCACAAAACTTTATGTATAATGGTAAGTCTAGACATATACGTCGAAGACATAATACCATTAGACAACTACTCTCAACTGGTACCATTTCTATTGACTATGTAAAGTCAAAAGAAAATATTGCGGACCCTTTAACAAAAGGATTAATTAAAGAGTTAGTTGAAACATTGAGATATGGAATGGGACTAAAGCCTCTTGGAAAGTTAATCACAGCGGAAAACCCAATCTAGATGACTGGAGATCCCAAGAACTAGATTCAATGGGACCACCTAACTGTTAAAAGACTAGAGCGTCACTGTGGGGGAAAACCCCAAGCCCATTCTATTAGTGACATCCCGAAGGGACAAGGATAAGCAAATGCTTTTAATGACTCTTACGCGTCGAGAAAGTCACGCGGGGTAAACGGGTTACCTTTAAGACGTCACCTATGTGAGAGAGAAGTGGGGCCGCTTCGAGGAGAATTGTGTGAGGCTCAATTCTTAGACCCTCTCGCAGAACCAGGTACGTGTTCAGGGCCACGAACGAACACAGCTATGAGAACGGAAATGTGTCAGGACATTACCTGTGTCTAGTATATGACCGGCTACACAAAAAGCATATCGATTCAAGGACATCGCGTCTATCGACTTGCGAGTAGAGTAAATATGCTAGTACGAGCGGAGGTTCAATGGGCATTATTCCCACACCTACGTATGCAAGTTTTTGTCTGCCGGATTTTATCACCATATTCCTCTTAATTTCCTTCATGTGGGGGATTGTTGGAAAAATGTGTAAATGTGTGAAGGAAATTTGAGAAATTGCGCGCGTTTCTTAAATAAAAATCATTTGTTGATTAAAGAATAACTCCTACTTGTTAGTAATAAATTGGTGTGTCCAATTTATGTAATGAAAAGTAGAAGTTGAAATGCTCAAAAATGAATGGGTAAGTTGGGGAAGTGGGTTACTATCCCACATGGAAAGGGAAGGGAAAATTCCCTAGGATCCTTCCTTGTAAAAGGGTATCCCAAATGGGATAATGGGAGAAATAATGTTCTAAGACCATTTGTGGGTAAAGCCAAGTGAACTTCTCCCACATTGGTTTAGAATAAAAAGTTGAGCTAGTATAAATACAATTACCCATTTGTATGGGTTAAGATTGTGTAGACTAGAGGCTCTCTCTCGCGCCCGGGTGCGCAGGGGGGGGTGCAAATTTAGTTGGAAATTTGTCGATTTATGCCACGGACCACTGGACTCATGTGTGCGCGTCCTGCGGACACGAATGTAGCTCCGAAATGGCCTAGGCGTGACAAGCTCACTTTTTGATTATTTTTTCCGTCCCTGAATTTTTAAAATGGTGTTCTGGACAGCCATTTTAACACACATTTTCAAACAGTCTCTCATCTTTTTGCTTAGCGTTTTCCTTGGCCCTCCTGCTTTTCTGGTGGTGATTCTTTCCAGGCACATCGAAGTTCGCCGGAGGCACTATTGTGCAGTCGTCGTCCGGTCCGTCCGTTGTATCCTGGGAGACAGGCGTCCAACGTATCCTCAAGCACAACACCGGTGAGGGGACGAATTTGTCTTAAGGACAGTGTTGGTTTACACGACTCGGACAAACCCAACTACACCTCGTTCCAGTTTCTAATTTCTGTTTTGTATTTCAATTCTGTTTCTATTCAATATTTGTGTAATATTTATAACAAAAACTTGGACATTCATTTAGGGACGGAGGGAGTAGAACTTAGCCTGTTAATAATGAAGGAGTTATGTTTCTCTTGGAGCCAAGTTGAAATTCGCAACCAAGTCAAGCACATAGGTGTACTGAGCTAGACTTATTATCTCTGAAATCTCTCTCTTGACTATTTTGCCTTTGATGTTTTTGTAGTTACCTAATTGACTAATCAGAAAGATCTATGTTAGATAAGACATCACACCCTTCCATTAACTATTTACTCCTTTTCCTTTTCTTTCTCCAAACAAGTGTTGAAAGTTCTGATCAGATCAGTGATCCATAAACATACAAACTACTGGCCCGTAAGATACCATACTAGGTTGCACTATACGAAGTTGGCAGGAACTGCCACAATAAAATAACCTTAAGCAAAAAGGAAATCTCAACAACCCATCTCTTCTGTAATCCCTCTTTACATTCCCGTAACAAACCCCCAATTTTACCCATTTACTAAGCAAGACAAAAAACAAAATAAAAAAAAATCAATACTTAACAATTTTATAGACCAATAAATTGAAAATACAACTTACATGAAGATTAGTTGAGTTTTGTATTCTGGTTCTTTTGACTTCAATTTAAGGCTTTAGGCTCCGAATTAAATTTCTCCCCAAATTCAAAATTAGAACTTCAATTTTAGGCTTTAGTCTTCTAGATAGAAATTGTAATCTAAAATTGTATCCCTTATTTTGATTTTTGGAAAATACTGAATTGTGGTGAAATTAATCAAAAAATCACGAAAAAACCGAGAGACTGAGCTTTTTTACCTTCACAACATTGACAAGGAGCTGGAGGCGTACGTCACTGCAGGTAGATGTTGCTTACGGTGGCTATGGCGAAGCAGGGGCCGAGAACGAAACTGAACGGCTGTTTAAGGGTTGTGCTTATTGATGGTGTGAAACGAGTGAAAAAGGCAACGAAATAATGCTACAACTCTAGACTTAATATGGGGCTAATCACCGGGCCTGTTTCATGGCATATGAAATTAGGGATTTCACATAGAAAAAGACTAGAAATCGTATAGGGGAGAGATAGAGAGAGATGTAGACGAAAAGAGAGAATACTGAAAGAATTAGACTCCTCGCCTTTCTCATTAATTTCACTAACATATATACACGTTTCCTACCAACTATCCTCCTCTCATTACGGGAATTACATCTATCTATATATGGGATATATACAAACTACCTAATCTAATCATAATCACATATTCTAATCATAATCACATAATATATTCTATCACTCCCCCACAGTCGAAGCGGGAGGAAGACAGACGTTTAGACTGCTCCGAAATTCATCAAACAAGACAAGTGGAAGTCCCTTTGTAAAAATATCAGCAATCTGAAAGCGGGAAGGGACATGTAGGACGCGCACTTGACCTCGAGAAACCTTTTCCCGAACGAAATGAATATCCATCTCAATATGTTTCGTCCGCTGGTGTTGAACTGGATTACCAGAAAGATATATGGCACTTACATTATCACAATAGACCAACGTGGCTTTGAGAACAGGACAATGTAATTCCAAAAGTAAGTTGCGTAACCAACACGACTCAGCGACAACATTAGCCACTCCTCGATATTCAGCTTCGGCACTAGACCGAGACATGGTCGGTTGGCGTTTAGAAGACCACGAAATGAGGTTATCGCCGAGAAAGACACAAAACCCAGACGTGGAGCGCCGAGTATCCGGACACCCGCCCCAATCGGCATCGGTATAAGAAAGAAGAACCGACGTAGAAGAAGGTGTAAGATGTAGCCCATGGGTGAGAGTACCCTGAAGATAGAGAATAATTCGCTTCAAAGCATTCATATGAGCCACCATCGGATTGTGCATGAATAAACAAATCTGCTGGACCGCATAAGAAATATCTGGTCTGGTGAAAGTAAGATACTGTAAGGCACCAGCTAGACTGCGGTATAAGAATGGATCATCAAAGGGAATAGACGAAGAAGCACTCAACTTGGACATCGTATCAACAGGAGTAGATGCGGGTTTAAAAGAGGACATGCCTGCCCGGGAGATGATATCTTCGGTGTACTTGTGCTGGGATAGGAATAAGCCCGCAGCAGAGTGGACCATTGCTATACCCAAGAAATAACTCAAATACCCCAAATCTTTCATCGCAAATTCGGAGCTGAGTAGAGAAATAATAGACTGTCGAAGAGCATCACTAGAGGCAGTCAAAATAATGTCATCAACATAGAGGAGTAGGAAAGCAGTGTGCCCATTATTATGATAAATAAATAGAGAGTTATCGGATCGACTATTGGTAAAACCAATAGATGAGACAAAATCCGCAAATCTCTTGTACCAAGCACGGAGCGCCTGCTTAAGACCATACTGTCACGCCCTGAAATCCGCGGTCGCACGGACCTCGAGGAGCGACGAACGAAACGAGAATCGAACTGGAAACTCAAAATGAGACCTGAATTTTTCCTCATCTTATAAACAAACCAAACCAAAACTATACAATACAAAATCTTGAGTTGAGTACATCAGAGCTACTAACCTAAGGCCGAAAACCAAACATTACAAACCAATATCTACAAACTTACAACTTTACACAAGTTAATCTACACATAGCAACGTACAAGTCTTCCACAAAAGCAATATACAAAGTTCTCTCAAGACAGCAAAAATACTACTACTCAAGACCACCTCTCTAACGCCAACATCACCGCTTCCTAATCTCCACCTGGGAAGGGGAAAATAATAATGGGGTGAGCACAAATAGCCCAGTAAGGAACCTGCCAACAAGGTTAGGATAGTGTATAGAATCCCAAATAAATTTAACAAGGCGGTAACGATCAAACGAGTTCATGAATATCAAGACCCATCCCAGTGAATGAAATGAACTATAACAAAGAACTTCGATATCTAATCCATAGCACTATTGAGTCGGCCAAATGCCCAATGTCAAGTCAATTCAAGGTTCAAGGTTGGCTCAAACACCAAAGTATCGCCTGCAGAGGATACTTTGATCTCGGAGCCGCGAGACAACAACCGGTGTTGGATCCTCTATTAGTCGAGGATTTCAAGTGTTCAAGATTCAAGTAACTCAAAGTGTCTATGGTGGAGTAACAAAGAACAATACGAGCAATAATATCAAGTTGTTCCAATAACAATGGCAAGAAAGTTTCTAGGTTGACAAGAACCCCTTACCAATACCAAACGATACTCCAAACAAGATGCTCAACTCAGCTTACCCGATTCGATCTAACATAATCAAAAAGTACAAGGTCCAAGAGTTAGTATCCTTCATATAAAAACAAAGTGACATAAACGAAATTATACACTTTATAAACAGCTGTGAAGTTATTCAGTTATATCTCAGATGCATATCCTTTATCAGTTCCAAACTATCATATTCAGAAAGTACACAGAAAAGTACACAAGCTAGACTTAAGAATCAACAAATTCGGAGTCCGAACGGTAAAGTTATGAAACAAACGATGACGGATCATTTTACGAAACATTTCATAAACTGCAGTTACAAAAATCCTTTATCTAGGACAAATCTGTAACACTTTGGTAACATATGACTCTTTCATTAAAAAGGCCTTTAAAAGCTAATGAGTTTAGACCCAAAAATCATTTAATTCCGAGATCGGATGAATTATTTATGAATTTTCTAAGTTGACGGGATTCGGAAAGCTTCTACCATGGACTGCTCGAAAAACAGGTATTCTGAGAATAACAAACACATTTTCTTGATCTGAAAGTACAATACTTAGAAGCCTTACAGAAAAACATCCAATTTAGACACTAAAACCACTTGATTTGGATTAACAAGGAACAAGTTATGATCAATTCAAAATGAACATGATTCTTAACAAAATTGGGACCAAACTGGAATTTGTGAAAACGCAGGGACTAAACAGGGAGTCCGAAAATCAGCCTTCATCTACAGAAACTCAGTCCCAAAATCTGAATTGATTTCAAAACCAATACAATTATCCAGGGCATAAGATATTTTGACATTTCCATAATTTCCACCATGGTACAATGTAACAAGTAAACTTCAATGGAAATCATATAAACACATCAACAAATCCATACACATGATTATTATACAAACAGGGACACAATACACATAGCAAAGCATAGAACATCTTTCATTTTTTTATTAGTCAAACTTATATATAGATAACACAATATTTAAACTCTTATTATTTATTTTTTACAAAACCTCATCATATTACACCTCCATTTCATGGGTTTAGTTTACTTGCTGAAACTACAATTTTTTCCCATCAATTAGTACTACTGTAGTGTATCTATCTATCTATATGCTACAACTTTAAAATTAAAAGTTATACAAATTAATCACCAACTAACCCATTACCAACTCAACAAATTAAACATATCTATTCTTAAAAACACACATATATACAGAGTACATAAACTAAGCAAAGAATACGTATACAAAATAGTTACTACATGTACTTACTATTTCTAGCTCAATCTCCTCACCAGTTTCTTTTTGTTTTTCTTTGCTTTGAGCTCTATCTTCTTTCTTTCTTACAGTTTGCTCTTTAATTTCTGCTCGATAATCTCTACGTTCTTCTCTCACGGTCCTATATCTATTTTCTCTTTCAAGGTAATGGTAGCAAGTGAGTTTCTTAATAATAGTTATAACATAAGTATTATGAGTCATCAAATTGAGTTAACAATTTTACTCCAGCTCCTACTTTGGAGTACACCTACTGAACTCCTAGAAAGCAACTTGTTCAACATGCGTGGGTCCCACTAAATTCATGTAAATCTTACAGACAAAATATCTATCTTAATAACTGAACAATATTTCTTTTGTAAATAATTATTTTCCTTTTTATTTTTTTAATCAAAATTTTACTCCTTCCGTCCCAAAGTAAAAGTCCTACTTTTTACTATAACAATATCATTTAATTAATCAGATTATTTATTTAATATAATAAATTTAATTGTAAAACATACCCAACCAAATCAATTACATAAATGTACCCATAAATAGTACCAAATATAAGCATACAATTGTGACCAATTATTTGAGGTGTTACACATACAAGGACTTTTTTAATAGACAAACATGATCCGGAAAACTTTGGATCCCGATACCCAACTGGTTGATGCATGTATACCGTCTCACGGAGGTCCCATGTAAAAATGCATTTTTAACATCAAGATGATGTAATGCCCAATTTTTTGAGAGTGCCAAACTAAGAACAAGCGGATCGTTGCCGGTTTAACCACCGGACTAAATGTATCACCATAGTCCACGCCAACCCGTTGGGTTTTTCCATCACCTACAAGACGGGCTTTATGCCTCTCAAAAGAACCATCAGAACGAGACTTATGAGAAAATATCCACATAGATCGAATGATATTAACGTTCGGAGGGCGAGGTACTAACACCCATGTATTATTAGCAATAAGAGCATTAAATTCATCATCCATGGCTAATTTCCAGTTGGGATCCCGAAGGGCAATGACTGGATTACAAGGGAGAGGGGATTTGTCCGCAATAGAAGTAAGACAGTATTTAGGATTGGGCTTATGGATTCCTGACTGACTACGAGTATTTGGATGATGGACAGCCGCAGATTGGGCCGGAGGAGGAGCCACTGGACTGGGAACTGATGGGCCCAAATCTGGAAAGGGAAGTACATGGGCAGGAGGTGGCCCAGACGAAATGGGAAAACCAGGAGTGGGCTGACCCATAGTCTGACTGCTAGGAACTGCAGAGGCAGTAGACTGGGACGAAATTGGTGGGTTGGATTGAGAAAAATGATGGATCACAGCCGGGTGTAATCCAGACTCTAAAAAATCATATGGTTGGGGAAGTGGGCTATGAAATGAGGAAAACGGGAAACGGGACTCGTCAAAAATAACGTGTCGACTAAGAATAATTTTTCGAGAACTCAAATCATAACATTTATACCCCCTGTGATTTGTAGGAAACCCCAAAAAAACGCATGGAGTAGACCGGGCTTGGAGTTTGTGTATAGTAGACGAAGGGTGGAGAGGATAACATAGACACCCAAACACTCTAAGATGGGCATACGACGGATCTCGATTATAAAGAACCTTTAAAGGAGAATTATATGCCAAGTTATGTATGGGAAGAATGTTAAGAAGATAGGACGCCATTTGAAGTGCGTGATACCAAAAATTTAATGGTAAGGATGCATGAACAAGAAGTGTCCGAACCATATTATTAGTGGTACGATTTTTTCTCTCGGCCTTCCCGTTTTGAGACGAGGTGTAAGGACAAGAAAAACGAAAAGACAACCCGTTCATATCACAAAAATCCCAAAACGGTTTATTGTCAAACTCACGTCCATTGTCACATTGAATAGTTTTTATATCCCGTTCAAATTGAGTTCGAACGAAGGCACGAAAATTTAAAATGGTGGAAAAAACTTGGGACTTGTGGGAGAGAGGAAAGGTCCACACAATGTTAGAGTAATCATCCAAAAGCACGAGATAATAACGATGCCCTAAAGAACTCATTATAGGGGATGTCCATAAATCACAATGTAGGATATCAAATGGCATAATAGTAAAAGAAGTAGATGGAACAAACGGAAGTTTTATTTGTTTTCCAAGAACACACGAGTGACAAACATGAGAAACGTCACTTTTATTACAACGAATAAAATTGTTCTTTCTAAGAGAGGCAAAAACAGGTGCCCCAGGGTGACCTAAACGGTCATGCCATAAAGATGAACTAATAGTTGTAAATGCAGAAGGAAAGTTGCTGGAAGTTGAAAAATTAGATGTGAGCGGATAGAGATCCCCTTGACTTTCACATCTCATAAGGTGCTTCCCCGTCCGGAAATCCTTCACAGAAAATCCAAAAGCACTGACCGAATTATCACGAGTAAATTTTCTAACAGAAATGAGATTTTTGACAATTTGGGGTGCAAGAAGAACATTATTTAAAGTAAAGGGAGGGGACGGAGAAGATAAAGAAGTATGACCAAACCCCGTAACCGGAATACGACTTCCATTACCCATAATTATGCCATGATTATTATTAATGCTCGTATTGGAATAAGACTTGAGCGTACCTTGATCCGGAGTCATATGCGAGGTAGCGCCTGTATCCATAAACCAATTAGCATCGGGTGGGTTGACAGAGAGAGTATGCATAGCAGAGTCGATATCCGTGGGTGTGGACACACTGGAAGCCGAGTAGACTTGAGTAGTGCGGTTATTGGTCACTGGTCTAGGTCCAAGAAGACCCGGCTGAAACTGGGGCACAGGACCTTGTGGCTGAAATGTGGGCCTAGCCCAGTTGGCTGTCGGGTATGGGCAAGGTGGCATAGCCCATGGCCATTGCCGAGCCCATTGCTGTTGTGGCCACCCAAGCCAAGGAGACCCCTGCTGCTGCCTTGCCGTTGACCTACCCTCATGATTGCTGCTGCCACCACCATTGTTGCCACCACCCATAGATGGCCGGCCACCATTATTACGGTTGTCCTCCTTCTGCCCCTTGGTTCCTCCCCCATTCTTCTTGCCATTAGTGCCCCGACCATTGTTTTTGCGACCACCATTCCCATGGTTATTCGAGCCAAAATCTAGAATTGAGCCTTGATCATCGGACTCCTTGGCATGAGAAGCAACCATGGCCGAGTGATGGGACATGGCAGACTTCTTAGCAAGACCCGATTCCTCCAGGATAGGCATAGAACGAGCCTGAGTGAAACTAGGGAGAGGATCCCTTTGGCGAATGAGAGTACCCACCCCATTGTAGGCTTCTGTGAGGCCGGCAACAAGCTGAAGGACCATACGGCTATCGGAGACGGGAGCACCCACATTCTTGAGTTGATCGGCCAGAGACTTCAACTGCTGACAGTAGGTAGAGGCATTAGAGAACTCTTCCATATTGGTGGAAGAAAACTCCTGTTCAAGGGAGACGGCGCGTGAATTCTTGTTGTCCTCGAAGATATCACGCAACCGTTCCCAAGCCTCCTGAGCCGTGGCCCCTGGCACCAAGATTGTTTGGACAAGGTCATTAGAAATTATGGAGTAGATCCACCGGAGTACCGTGGCATCCAGAACATCCCAAAGTTCCTGCTCCTCATCGGTCGATGGGGCCTTCTCTTTCCCTTTTGCCGAGGGAATGATATGAAGGAGGACCTTACAAGACTTGGCTTGGACGCGGAAAAGCTCCGCCCAAGTGGAGTATTGAACATTCTCTAATTCGAGAATGACCGGGACATTGTATTGATGTTAGACATGGCAAGGGCTGGATGGAAACCAGATTTGGATTTGGACGACATTGTGAGACTCTGAGAAAGACGGCGAAAAGAAAAAGAAAACGGAGAGTACTAGGGCGATTGCGGAAGCGAGATTGGATCGAACCCTATGGTGCCATGAAAGAATTAGACTCCTCGCCTTTCTCATTATTTTCACTAACATATATACACGTTTCCTACCAACTATCCTCCTCTCATTATGGGAATTACATCTATCTATATATGGGATATATACAAACTACCTAATCTAATCATAATCACATATTCTAATCATAATCACATAATATATTCTATCAAATACGAAATTGGGGATTTACCTTTTGGAGGTCGATCATAGAGAGTAGAGACAACAAACAGAGCTGGGATTCCGGTGATTGTAGAGAGAGAAGGGGAAGTTTCGTTGGAGGAGAAACTGGGAGAGAGAGAGATCGACAATAGAAAGAGAAAGAGAAAGTTATTGAAAGCGAGAGAGTTATATTTTGCCCTAATTGTTTATGCAATTGAATGGTCGTCTAATTCTATAAAAAAAATTAATTATTATTAACTTTCAGCCATAAATAAAATGAAATTTACTTTTAACCTCATATGCGATTCAATAACCCCTCGCATAAACAAATATATCTCCCGCTCATGTATTTGGTGTTGGCCCACCAATATTTTGGAGTTGCCGTGAGGTAAATTAAAAAGGTAGGAGATTACACATAATGCGATGGCTCAATAATCGCCTAAACATATCTACTGCGAAGGTTTTAAAAGCCATCGCCAAAAGCCATTGCCTATTGTCATTTTTCTTGTAGTGGATATTATGTGGTGGATAGACATGTTTTGGAGCATAATCATAAGTTGACAAGGAAAAAGTGGTCCAAGTATTATAGATGTGAGAGAACTATTACGGAGGATAAAGGTAAAGTAATAGAAGATATGGTTTTTTATTGTATAAGACCAATGTACTCCTACCGTTATATGTCACATGAAGCTGAAGGACCATTTGAATTATGTCAATAGATTGAAACTGAAAGAAAGGGGGAGTGGAGATGCACAAACACTTGTTGAGATGTTGTATAAACAACAATCTGAAGAAAGTGATTTTTTCTTTAGAGTAATGTTGGATAATGAAGGTAGATTAAGTAGTGTGTTTTGGAGAGATTCAATGATGAAAGAGGACTATGAGATTTATGGTGATGTGGTTGTTTTTGACACAACATATAGTACAAACAAATATGGTTTGATTTGTGCTCCAATAGTTGGGATAAACAATCTTTATAAGAATGTTATGTTTGGGGTTGCATTTTTGGCAAATGAAGAAACAAAATCATTTGAATGATTGTTTGAAATATTCAAGAAAGCAATGGGAGGCAAGTGCCCCGTAACGATATTCACTGATCAGGATCAAGCAATTACAAATGCTATAGCAGCGGTAAGCCTTATATAATGTGTTATACAAAAATTTATTTTATATTCATTATATTTAAGTATTACCTTAACTATGTCATACTATTATAATAAGGAACATTAACTGTTACTTTTTGTTTAACAGTTGTATTACACAGAGTATATTGTTAATTATAAATTATATAGAAAGGCTATATTACATTATAAAGTGTTACATTAATAAATACTCTTTATTAACACATGTTTTTCCTAATACAAAGCACAGGTTGTGCCAATGGTATTTGTATCAAAATGCCATAAAAAAGTTTAGCCGCTTGAAGACCGATGATGACTTCAAGGAAGAATTCAGGAAATGTATGTCCGGTTGTAATGACGAAGATGAATTTGAAAAATGTTGGAATTAAATGATTAGTAAGTATGGGCTACAAGAGGAAACGTGGTTTAAAAGATTATATGCTTTGAAGGATAAATGGTGCACGGCCTTGAACAAGTACTACTTTTCAGCTGGTATACTTTCATCACAACGCAATGAGGTTACAAATAGTGCAATGGGGAGCAATGTGAAAAAAACAACAAGCCTTATAGAATTTCATTCAATTTTTAAAAGTATATTGGAAAATTGGAGGAAGACAGAAGAACAAGATGAATTCAAAACTGCAAGATCGATTCCAACGTCTACACATCTTTTAACGGGGTTGCTTAAGCACGCTTCAGATGTATACACTTTAACTGTCTTTCAACGCTTCGAAAAAGAATTACTTCTAGCACTTACAAGAAAATGTACTCTTATGGATGTTGATGAAGTGCTACAAACTTATGAGATTTGTGGACTTGATGGTTCTGGACATACAAGATATGTCATGATGGATCCAAAGACTGACTTCGTGAGTTGCAATTGTAAAATTTTTGAAGAATGTGGTATTTTGTATAGGCATATATTAAAAGTCCTCTATCACAATGATCGTAACAAGATACCAGAAAAAGTATATATTGAAAAGATGGACAAAAATTGCAAAATCATCAGTTTGGGATAAATTCCACACCTTGGAAACTTTTGACAGGAATAACATTTTAATTCCATGGCAGCATGAAATGTCAAGAAAGTTCTATAATCTACTTTTGAAGTACCAAGGCAGTGAAGAAGCAAGAAAAATACTTGATGACGGTTACGAAGATCTATACATTGTTGTTTCTTCATTGATCAACCGACAAGAACAAGAAGAAACTTCAAGTTCACATGTTTCATCTACATCAAATTTAACACTAGATCCAGCTCGTTCAGTCATTAAAGGAAGGAAAAAAAAAAGGATCAAAGGAGCTATGGAAAAGGGAGGAAATAAGAGTAAAGAACCCCATGTTAACAAAAGTGACCAGTCAAGGGAATTTGGTTCAAAAACTCCAAATGTTAGATTGTTTTAGTATTAATATTACTAAAAGTTGCCTTTTCCTGTATTAAGTATTACATTATGATTTACTAAGTATTACATTAGTTTACTTCCACTATTACACATGCACTTATGAGATGTTACATTAACCTTCCTTTACTATTACGTTTACTTGCAGTTAATGTTACAGTTACCTATGTTTACTATTACATTTGAATTAATGTATTGTTCAAATTTTACATTAACTTTCCCTATATTACATTAACCTTCCTTAACTATTAAGTTTACTTGCAGTTAATGTTACCTTTTCCTATATTAAGTATTACATTATGATTTACTAAGTATTACATTAGTTTACTTCCACTATTACACATGCACTTATGAGATGTTACATTAACCTTCCTTTACTATTACATTTACTTGCAGTTAATGTTACCTTTATCTATATTTACTATTACATGTAAATTACACCATCATATACACAGCTATGCACCCAAAAAAAAAACTAATGCTACAGAACAAAAATATTTTCATTGATTACTGCCAATATTTCCATTGATTACTAATGAAACTGAAAGTACATAACATTGTTTCAACAATATCCAACAGTTGTTCAACCAAAATAAAAACACATAACATTGTTTCAAGATAACCATATCCAACGAAACTTCAACATAGACAAAATAACAAAATTCTACAACATGACCCAATAAAAAATCTTTCGCGGTATTCAGTGGATCCAGAACAACTTTCAACAAGTATTTTGCCCTAAGAACTCTTCTGACATTACCCTTCAAAACAGAAACGGAAAGTATAAAATCAAAAAAACTTAACAGTAATAGTTCAATTAATATGTTGCAATAATTAAAGAGTAATAAAGTTATATCTTGCTTATATTATCATCACTTGAAACATTTTCTCCATCAAAATATTCCATATTGTATATCATAAATATCCCACAGTCATTTCCATCAGAGCTATTCTGCCAGTTAAACTTCATAAATTCAAGGGGATACTTCATAACTTGCCAAGCCTTTGGATGATTAATCTCGCGAACAAACTTGATCAACAACTTGTGCTAATAATAAAAAAATAACTCTTTTAAAAAGATAATATACAAACATAATATAAAAAACAAACACTAAATGATTTATAAGTACATACCACAATTTTTGCAATATCATGGAATATTTTACGAACTTCCAGCTCAAACCAAACTCTGTCATCATAATCTCTATTATCAATAACTTGAACCTTGTTGAATTTGAAATTCAAAACAATGCAATAGTAGTGTTCTCGGATATTAATCAGAACAAAAATCTACAATACAAATAAGACAACATTATAGGTTTTATTATAAATTAAAAGTAATACAAAAACTGAAAAAACCAAAATTATAACTACATTAGAAAGGTACTAACCATTTCAGCCATCTTCGCGTCAACATTAATAATTTTAAGAGATTGTTTGAAACAATCTCTTACATTTGACTCCATTTGTGCAACATCAATTTCCGCGCAAGTAACAAGAAGGTCCAAGTAGGCCTTTTAAAAAATAAAATATTACTTAAAAACATACACAATATTACTTCACATGTATATACACTATTACTTAATGCAATACCAACCATTACTTAAATAAATAAGAAATATTACTCAAAAGAAAACAATTGCTAAAAAAAAAAAAAAAAACACTTACAAAATGTGACAGATTTAAGAAAACACGTTTGTTGTCCTTCTGCTCTTTGTTCAAAATAACAGTCCAGACATCCATAATATTGACAAACACCCATTTCTTCATATTCATAGAAATTATATATTTCTTGTATACATAACATGTGTATTGGTCAGCATCTTGAAGCCTGAACATCAATATTTCCCCGAATGAAAAAAATACAAAAATAAGACATTATTATTCAATTTATAAAACAAAAATATAATTAGACAAATAATAATTAAATTTACCCGTCATAGAGATCATCAACATCAAACAAACATAAATCAATAATTTGTTTATCTCTAACATCACTATTCACAAAAAACCTTTTGTTTTGTTTCATGAAACTGGAAACAAAATCTATCATTTCAGCAGCAACACAAGTAGTAAGTGCCAAAGGATCATAAAATCCATTTGCCCGAGCAACCTTCTCAACAGATTTGATCGCTTCTTGAATGACTTCATTTTCCTCACCATGCAAACCAATATCTACAATATGATCTTCATTTGTAACAACATCAAAATTGTCAAATGTTACTGGGGTGTTACATTCTGACGGCGGAAGCAGCTCAAAATTGGCATATCATCATTCATTTTCTTCATCTGGTTCATTCGCTCACATGCTGCATCTATAATCTTAAGAAATTCTTCACTACTCCAAGACCTATCCTCTTGTGAATCTGTATAATGCACTTAAGTAACCTTTGGAACATTATCCTTCAATCCATTAAGACTGTGCATATAATGATCAAATACAATGCCCATGTTCCTCTTCATCAACATAAAAATTTCTTGAAATTTCTGAAAATTAAGAGTAATAATTAGAAAAACCTAATGTAATATATAACTATATATAATGTAATAGATCTAATAATATGATGCAACATTTGACTATACATAATGTAACATTTCAACATAGATCATGTAACACTTAAATATACATAAAGTAATATAAAACAAAACATAAAATAATACTTACATCCTTCGCAACCTTTCAAATATCTTCATTTGTTTGAAGCCCTTTTGGAATACCAAACTTTACATATTTTTCACCCAAACTTTACATATCTTTTACCCTGCTCTTCAACTTTTTCATATAATCCCAATCCCTCACTATTTATTTCATGAATAATATTTCTCACAAACTCATCATTTTTAAACCCAACATCAGCAGCAGTCTTCTTCTTCTTCTTCTTCTTTGTGCCACAATCATCATCCAAAATAATCACTTTTTTTGTGATTGGATAAACATCCCTGATCCACACAACATTACCAAAAGAACCAGATTTGCTTTCTTGTAAAACTCTTTTAATAATTTTCTCACTGGTCCAATGTTTTATAAGCGGGAGATTAGTTGGCGCAACAGTACCCCTCCAATTCAAACGATGGAGATACATTATTGTAAAATCCAACAAGCACCCTCTAAGATGTTTTTTGGACTCGGTGTGGTACTTGTGGATGGAATTGCATAGCTTATCAAAACAATACAACGACCAATCATAATTCACAATATTCTCCACATCAACCAATGACTTCAGCAGGGGAAACACAACAGTGTAATTACCCATTGGAACAAGGAAACTCGACAAGCAATACAACGCAAACAAAATCTTGAAATCTTCACCAAACTGACGTGCAATATCCACAGTTAAAATATTTCTCAAATCTTTGACAGTGCTCTTAACCGTAAGACCATACTCATTTTTAAACCGAGTATAAATCTCAGGCTGATCTTCACTACACTTGTATGTAACAACTTTAAGACCCTCAATTGGTAACTTAAAGACGTCACAATAATCCTCTTCTGTTAATTGAATAAGCTCACCGTTAGATAAATCAAGAACTTTAGAAGCCCCATTGAATCTTTCAACCATCCACTTTGCAATTGCAAGATTAATATTCTTCACTTTCATCTCTAACAGACCTCCAAATCCCATACTAATGACTGCATTCTTTTGATTAAAATTAAATGTCTTAACCATTTCAGTTATCCCCAATGCAACACTCTTCAAAACAAATGGCGGCCTATAAAAAAACCAGTTATTACTTTATTGAACATAATTTAGTACTCTAAGAATTATCAACTATTACTTATAAATAAAACTAATATTACATTATGAAATAGTATATATTACTTATAAAGATTAAAAGTATTACTTTCATTACTAACATGTAAGTCTTTACTTTTTTTTCACACAGCTATTGCTTTTGTAATCATACAAAGTGTTACTTAATAGCCTTACAACCTTATTACTTTATTAAACATAATTTAATACTCTGAGCATTATCAACTATTACTTATAAAGATTAGAAGTATTACTTTCATTACTAACATATAAGTCTTTACTTTTTTTCACAACACCTATTGCTTTTGTAATCATACAAAGTGCAACTTAATAGCCTTACAACCTTATTACTTTATTAAACAAAATTTAGTACTCTAAGAATTATTAACTATTACTTATAAATAAAACTAATATTACATTATGAAGCAGTATATATTACTTATAAACATTTAAAGTATTACTTTCATTACTAATCTGTCAGTTTTGACTTTCTTCACATCACCTTCCTCCAGATCGACTACCGCAACTCTTTTCAAACCTTTCTCCAATTTGACTTCAGATTTTACTGCACTTGTTTCCTTTAAATCCTTCTCCTTCCTCACACCAATAGGTTTTTTTTTCAAATCCTTGTCCTTCACAATCTTCTCCTTCTTCCCAGACACTTTCTTCTCTTTCACATTTTTTGGTGAAGATCTAGTAATAACACCTTTATCCTTCACAACCTTCTGCGTCTTTCCAAAAACTTTTTCATCTTTTACATCTTTCGGAGAAGATCTGGTAACAATATTTCTGGGAGTATGCTTTTTCTTCAACATATCCTTTTATTGGCATTCTTTTTTCGCATCCACATTTGATTCACTAGAAACTTTTGATGAAGATCTAGTAACAACACTTCTTGTTGTATGCTCTTCGTTCATCATGTCCTTTACAACATCACCCCTCTCCCTTGCAACAACTCCACTACTTCCACCATCCACTGTGCATTCATCCTTTTCTTTATCAACAGAGGCTTGATCACTCTGTTTAACTCCACTACTTCCACCATCCACTATACATTCATCATTTTCTTTATCAACAGAGGCTTGATCACTCTGTTTACCATCGCCTTCGACATGCAATTCATCAGTATATATTCCTTCATCTATGTTATGAAACACACCTTCAACAACCATTTGAGGAACAGGATCATAAAGAACCAAAGCTCTTTCCAATGATGTATCTTTATCATCATGACAATAAATACTATCTTCAGGAGTATCATCCACCAATCCTCTTTCCATCGGAGTAACTGTCAATATAATAGAAATATAATCTAAATAAAAAGTTAATTAAACATAATTTACTACATAAGGTTTAATTAAAACATACATTGTTGGTCACGAGTTGATTGATCAGAATCTGAGCTAATATCATGAATATTAGGGCTTGATGGTTTCATGTTCTTTCTAAAAGATAGAGACGAAATCCTTGACGAACTCCTCTCCCCTCTCCTAATCTATTTATCGTTACGCTTCATTCTATTTCGATTAAAAAGCAACAAAACAAAATTTTAGTAGTTAAAACATTACATTAACAAAATATAACTATTACATAATGTTTATCAACACTAGTACATTTTCTTATTCAGTCTATTACACCATCATATAAACAGCTATACACCAAAAAGTAATACTACAGAACAAAAATCAGATACCAACACATATTAATATATACCAACTATTACTTTCAAATAATATCAATATTATATTTACATATTATATCTATTATTTTAAGTAACTATGTACTATATTACATTACTAAAACAATAAAACAATAGTTTAAAAAAACACAAAATAGAACAAAAAACAGAACAAAAACAAAACAACAAAAAAAATGAACCAAAACAGCAACAAAAAAAAAAAATACAAAATAAACAACATGCGCTTCAACAATTTACATAAAAGCACCATAGAATTGGAAAAGCACAAAAAGTACAACAAATAAACAACATATCTAACCCTAGAAATGAAGAATGTTACCAAAATCCAGCAAAATCGAAATAAAAACACAACAAAAAATCAAAATTCAAGACAAAACACAACATAAAATGCAAGAGTCGCACTTAAAATCAAACAAAGTGCTGTAAAATCGAACTGAAAAATGAAGAAAAAAATCGGAAAAATATAAAAGTTGAAAAATCTTACCTAATCCTCGAACGAAAACTAATCGAAGGCTTAGAAAGCTTAATGCAGACGAAAAATCGACTTCGAAGTAGTTAGCGAACGATGGGAGAGCGGTTACTAAAGGAGAGAAACTGAGAGTGAGTAGTTGAGAGAGAGAAGAAAGGTCGGTGAAATTGAAAATCCCGAAACACCTTCTACTATATGTTTTGTGTGTGTTTCAAAATGAGTGTGCTTTTATAGTCCAGGTAATGGATCCGGGTCTTGGGTCTAAATGACCCGTCTCT
This sequence comes from Campanula takesimana, assembly GCA_026119855.1. Classification (NCBI taxonomy): domain Eukaryota; kingdom Viridiplantae; phylum Streptophyta; class Magnoliopsida; order Asterales; family Campanulaceae; genus Campanula; species Campanula takesimana. Next base: position 1,075,816 of record JAOWBW010000085.1, read on the forward strand.
TTTATGAGACGGGTTTTCATGTTCTCATCCAAGTTTTTGTCAATTAAATAAAGGATGAATCAAAATATATTCGTCTTAATTAATTTATGTTAAAGCTTCAAATGTGAAGTATTAAATGTTACTTCCCCTCATAATAACTATTTTGGCCAATTTTCAACTATTGGACAAATATAAAGGAGTAGGTTACAATGGAAAAAAGAACTTTGAAATTCAAGATGTATGAACAAAGGATTTAACGAAAAAATCCCTTGAACAACTTGTTCGCCGGCATAAAACCTCGAATGATGGATTTTATTAAGCTTTTATGGAGGTACAATGAATGACTGGAGAATACAGAGAGAAAGAGAGTATGAGACGTGAGTGTAAAGTGTGTTGTCACGTCAGGATGTAAAGTCAACATGTAAAAAGTCAACATGTAAAGTCAACATGTAGAGTCAAGATGTAAGATGTAACTTCAGGATGTCAACTCAGGATGTCAGGATGTAGACTCAAGTCGTTATTTCCAGGATGTAGATATAGTGCTGTGAGATTTTTCACCCCAAACAATTGCCCCCAAATTTTTGAATTGAGTGAACATAGAAATTCAAGAAATTTCCATAACAGTTGATGTAGGTAATATAAGCTCCAAGATGCAATTGATCCTGCAAAAATCAAAGATAAATACAAAGAATAGGATATTTTGGTGAATGTCTTAAAGGCAAATTTATTTGTTTGCAACATGTCTGTTTGGACATGTTAGGTTGCAATTTTTTTGAAACATGTCTTGTGATATCATGGTTAAAACTTATGGATGTTTCCCATTTTAGGATCAGTGTGTTTGATCCTTTTTGGTATTTTAATAATATACTGGTCGTACGGTTAGGATTCTAAGGGTAACATGTTGATGTTACAACTTAGAATAATTTTGGAACAATTGAATAATAGCGATGTAAAGAATGGTTGGTAACATGTTGATGTTACAAGTTGGGAATCATTGAAAAGATGAAAAGATGATTATCTTTTAAACCCTGTGTTCGTTTGGTAACATGTATATGCTACAACCAGTGATTTCAACTTGAGTTCATAATTTTAGCCAAGTGCAAGAAGGTAATCAATATGTACATGACACATTGGCCCACCTATAACTTAACTAATACATGAAAATCGTGCGCACGAGCGAAGGTGTAGAAACCTTAAACACATGAGAAAGGTGTAAAACCTTTAAACCTTTGAAAGGTGTAAAACCTTATACCTTGGATGGAATTGTACTTTGATTTTGCCTGTTGGACATGAATTCTGACTCATGTGAACATCTTTGAATACTTGGATCAGCATGTAACATCTCTGATCAACATGTAACATCTGGAAAACTTGGATCAACATGTAAACATCTTGACCTGAATAGAGACTTTGAGTTTCCTCGCAAAGCAGAAACATGTTAGGGTTGGGTGTTAGCTTGGATAACACCCCTCCGATGCTTAAGTCAGTCGATGTTTGATGAAGATAAATCAAATTGAAACAACATAATTGAAATAAAGCAATATAAATGCATACCTGATTTTCTGAATTAAGTTGACAAGCTATAACTTACATGAAATACAGCTTGAGATGCGCTGCATTCTAACTTCTAGGAATTTTGGTACCATCTATAGTTGATATCCAGCATGCCCCCTTTCCAACCTATTGATTAATAATCCTGCATGAGCCTATCTTTTTCCAACTTGATGAATCTAGATAATGCTCTGGTTCTGATTTCATCCAGCCTCTTGCATGGTGTCATGACTAAGTCATCATAATATGTCGAGTCCTTTTTAAGTCCCATCCTGAAGGCATCAATTGTTGTAGCAGTGTCCAAGTTGTGGATATCTGCTACTTGTCTGTTGAACCTACTCAGGTAATCCTTAAGAAGTTCATCAGGTTGCTGGACTACCCTGTAATGATCACTTGTCAGCTTCTCAAACATCTTGTTGCATGAAAACTGATTAGTAAACATGTTGATTAGTTGAGCATATGATCCGATAGAACCCAAAGGCTGGTTGATTAGCCATCTCAAAGCTGCCCCTGTAAGAGTTGAACCAAAACCCCTACAAAAGCAAGCTTCCTTGTACTGGGGTGGAATATGGACTACATCCATCTTCTCCTGATTAATGCAACATGCTCTGCTGGATCAGTTGTCCCATCATATGGCTTCATGTGGGGGTGGACTGAACATCTTTGGGATGACCACGTTGGCTATGGCTGGAGTGAAGCGAGACTCATTGAAGTAGGTTGGAGTAGCCTGGTTGTGGGGTAGAGTCAATCCTAACACGCTCATGACCAATTCTTTCAGTTCCTGTATTTGTCAGCCAAGCAGACTACCTGCATCATTGTTAGCTGCAAAAAAAATGATAATTATTAAAATGATTAAAATCAGATTGAGGGTCAAAACTCCCTGTTGTCACTGTTGTAGGGGTCACGAATGTTGTCGTAGTTGGAGTGACAGTCTCATGATTGACAATTATGCTATTGGTCATGTTGGTTGCCGGCGTAATTCCACCAAATCCAGATGATCCAGCAATGTCACCCTCAAAAGCAAGCCTTCTAGATTGATATGGAGAGTACAGGTTGGAAAGCGCATTTGGGACAACAGACTGAAAGATGCTAGGTAAGTTGGGCTGCTGTCTCGCCGGCGTTCCACCCCGAAGAGAAGTCACTTAATGCTGCAACCTGGCCACTTGATTCATTAGCATGGTAGAGGTATCATTCTGGACTTGGACTTGGTTTCTCACTTCACGTAGCATTACAGTCAAGTTGGAGGCGATAAACAAAGGGATTTCAGGTGCCCCCATTGCTGATCTGCCTCCACTTGCAACTGAAATTCCAGATGTAATCTGATCGGTTGTTGGATTGCTCATCTTGAATCTCTTAACAATCTAAAAGACCAAAGTTCCCACAGACGGTGCCAAATTGTTTTGGCCAATTTTCGACTATTGGACAAATATAAAGGAGTAGGTTACAATGGAATAAAGAACTTTGAAATTCAAGATGTACGAACAAAGGATTTAACGAGGAAAGCCCTTGAACAACTTGTTCGTCGGCATAAAACCTCGAATGATGAATTTTATTAAGCTTTTATGGAGGTACAATGAATGACTGGAGAATACAGAGAGAAAGAGAGTATGAGACATGAGTGTAAAGTGTGTTGTCACGTCAGGATGTAAAGTCAACATGTAAAAATTCAACATGTAAAGTCAACATGTAGAGTCAAGATGTAAGATGTAACTTCAGGATGTTAACTCAGGATGTCAGGATGTAGACTCAAGTCGTTATTTCTAGGATGTAGATATAGTGCTGTGAGAATTTTCACCACAAACAATAACAAGGCTTTTATATTATTTTTACACATTTATTAAAGAGAAGGTTAAAGATTGGATAAATAATTGAAGTGGTTAAGATAAATTATTCTACTCTTAATGAGTACTCTCTAGTCTTTATGGGTCCCACTTTAATTTACAAAATTTTCATTTTTATTGTTTCAATTTAACTTAACCTATAAAATCGTCATTTTGATTATCTCACTTTAATTTACAAAATTTTAAAATAGAAACTTATAAATATTATTTGACAAAATCTCATATGCATCCGCCACACATGGTGTGGCAACCTTGGATTTTTCCGCTGCTTCTCGCAGCCACTTGCTGCGCTACAGGCGACCGTTGGATCCAGCCCTCCCTCTTCCCAGATCGCGACATGTGTCTTCCTAAAAAACAATAAAAACCCCAATAACTTTAAAATGCTATATCTTGAGATTTATAACTCAGAATTTTTTTTAAAAAAAATACCGTTGTGTTCGTCTCGACGAGACGAATAAAACTACATAGGTCATGATATGGTTTGTTTTAAAAAAAAAAACATATTTTTTTACACACAAAAAGTTTGAGTTGCTTGTCAGCTGAATGTAACACTCTGCTCCAGTAAAAGTAATAGTTTCATATTAAAAAAGTAACATTTTTACAGTCAAATGTAACAGCAATTTTATAAAAAAATTTAAATTGTTTTGATAGTTTTTGTGGTTAAAAAAGTAATATTTGAAGTGTAACAAAGTGAATATATGATTATAATTTTTTATATAGATGAATGTAACATTTTTATTCAGTAAATGTTACTTTTCTTCTTTAAAAAAGAGTAAAAAATCATATATATAATTGGGTTTGCATTTCAATTGTTACTTTCTCAATAAAAAATTGTTACATTTTCAGATATAATGTTACATTTAAAAATATAATCTGTTACAATTGAGGAAAAAAAAATATTACATTCATTTTTATAAAATGTAACATTAGTTTAGATTGTTAATCTTATGTTAATTTTGAAAAAAAAAAGTGTTACATTTGAAAAAAAGTGTTACTTTTATAAAAAGTGTGACATTAGTTTAGTTGTCAATCTTTATGTTATCTTAATCTAATGCAGCAAAATTGTGGTACATTTAAAAAAAAGTGTTACATTTGAAAAAAAAAAGTGTTACATTGAAAAAAGAGTGTTACATTCCTTTATAAAAAGCGTGACATTAGTTTAGTTGTCAATCTTTATGTTATCTTTAATCTATTGCAGCAAAATTGTGGTACATTTGAAAAAAAAAGAGTTACATTGAAAAGAAAAAATGTTACATTTCGTTATAATAAGTGTTACTTTTGTTGGGAGGAAAAAAAGGTTGGGGGTGGCAAAAGAAAAAAAAAAGGAAGGTCGGCTCCTGTCGCACGGTGCAACTGCCGCACAGGAGACCACCTCATATTATTTAAAGAGCTGGTCTCCTATGAGAACAGCAATACCCGTCTCATCTATGAGACGGGCTATTCCGACCCGAAACCCGACCTACCATCCGACCCATGACCCGACCTATAAATAGTTAGACCTAGCAAAAAACACTCACAAACAGATAGTAAAAGGTGAGCCGCAAATCGACACACACAAACACGCAGTGAAAAGGTGCGACTCTACAACTCGATTAATCGAACACGATTCCGGCGACTGAACCTAACAATACGGAGTCGCCGGAGTCGAATATTTAACATCAACAACTCAGATCTAACAAAATCAGGTCAATCAAAAAAATCATAAACAAAATCGAGATCTCGCCCTAGATTCATGGAGAACGATATACAACTTGAGCAATCTAATGACGGTACGATTGTTACTAGAAACTAAATATCACATTATTTAATTTTATTTTAGATTTGAATCTGCATAACCTTAGTTAACCTTATATTTGAAGAGCCATATTTGAATCTGCATAACCTTATACACACACTAACACACATGTAATGACTGAATGTATTAGTACCTTAAGTAATTGACAGCATTACATTGCTATATATCATCTAAATCTATCATATAAATACATGTAACTTTATAATCTATTACGATTATATTGAGAAACTATTACTTCAATAATTGTGAACTATTATTTTAAATATAATGGTTCAATGTAGAAGAACATTACTTACTGTCATTGTTACTTTAGAGAATGAAATGTGTTACTTTAATTGACTAACAAAAAAAAATGATACTTTAATTGCAGTTGATGAATCAGTTTACAAAACAACTTGGGAACTACAACAATATGCTGAAGAAACATTCAAAGAAAATGATACAATACTTGAAGAAGAACATAATGATACAGGATCAAACATAAGTGGATCACTATTTGGTTTCACAGCAAAAACAATTGATGAAATGTATGACTTGTATTGTCAACATGCTAAAGAAATAGGTTTTGGGGTAAGAAAGTCAACTACAAGATGTCGAGGAGATGGAGTTGTAGTACACAAATATTTCGTATGTTCTAGTCCTGGATCTCGAGGAGATGGGTTTGATGATGATGAACTTAAAAAGCGAAAGACTCATATAACCCGCACACAATGTAAAGCTTCATTAAAAGTAAAACTTTTAGAAGATGCATTATGTGGTGGATAGACATGTTTTGGAGCATAATCATCAGTTGACAAGGAAAAAGTGGTCCAAGTATTATAGATGTGAGAGAAGTATTACGGAGGATAAAGGTAAAGTAATAGAAGATATGGTTTCTTCTGGTATAAGACCAATGGACTCCTACCGTTATATGTCATATGAAGCTGGTGGAGATGACATTCTTGGTCACACTAAAAATGACCATTTGAATTATGTCAATAGATTGAAACGGAAAGAAAGAGGGAGTGGAGATGCACAGACACTTGTTGAGATGTTGTATAAACAACAATCTGAAGAAACTGATTTTTTCTTTAGAGTAATGTTGGATGATGAAGGTAGATTAAGTAGTGTGTTTTGGAGAGATTCAATGATGAGAGAAGACTATGAGATTTATGGTGATGTGGTTGTTTTTGACACAACATATAGTACAAACAAATATGGTTTGATTTGTGCTCCAATAGTTGGGATAAATAATCATTACAACAACATTATGTTTGGGGTTGCATTTTTGGAAAATGAAGAAACAAAAACATTTGAATGGTTGTTTGAAATATTCAAGAAAGCAATGGGAAGCAAGTGCTCCATGACAATATTCACTGATCAGGATCAAGCAATTACAAATGCTATAGAAACGGTAAGCGTTATATCTTATGTTAATTCAAAAATTCAGTTTTATATTCATTATATTTAAGTATTACATTAACTATGTCATACTATTATAATAAGGAACATTAACTATTACTTTTTTTTAACAGTTCTATTACACAGTGTAAAAATGCTATATTACATTATAAAGTTTATTGTGTTACATTAATAAATACTCTTTATTACATTTACAGGCTTTCCCTAATACAAAGCATAGGTTGTGCCAATGGCATTTGTATCAAAATGCCATAAAAAAGTTTGGCCGTTTGAAGAGCGATGATGTCTTCAAGGAAGAGTTCAGAAAATGTATGTCGGGTTGTAATGATGAAGCTGAATTTGAAGAATGTTGGAATGACATGATTAGTAGGTATCAGCTACAAGACGAAACGTGGTTTAAAAGATTGTATGCTTTGAAGGATAAATGGTGCACGGCCTTGAACAAGGATTACTTTTCAGATGGTATACTTTCATCATAACGCAGTGAGGTTACAAATAGTGCAATGGGGAGAAATGTGAAAAAAAACAACTAGCCTTGTAGAATTTCATTCAATTTTTAAAAGTATATTGGAAAATTGGAGGAAGACAGAAGAACAAGATGAATTCAAAACTGCAAGATCAATTCCAACGTCTACACTTCTATTAACAGGATTGCTTAAGCACGCTTCAGAGGTATACACTTTATCTTTCTTTCAACGTTTTGAAAAAGAATTCATTCTAGCACTTACAAGAAAATGTACTCTTATGGATGTTGATGAAGTGCTGCAAACTTATAAGATTTGCGGACTTGATGGTTCTGACATACAAGATATGTCATGATGGATCCAAAGACTGACTTTGTGAGTTGCAATTGTAAAAAATTTGAAGAATGTGGTATTTTGTGTAGGCATATATTGAAAGTCCTTTTATCATAATGATCGTATCAAGATACCGGAAAAGTATATACTGAAAAGATGGACAAAAATTGCAAAAATCATCTTCCACACCTTGGAAAATTTTGACAGGAATAACAGTTTGATTCCATGGCGGAATGAAATGTCAAGAAAGTTCTATAATCTACTTTTGAACTGCCAAGACAGTGAAGCAGCAAGAAAAAAAGTTGATGACGCTTACGAAGATCTATGCATTGTTGTTTCTTCATTGAGCAACCGATAAGAAAAAGAAGAAACTTTAGGTTCACATGTTTCATCTACATCAAATTTAACTCTAGATCCAGCTCGTTCTGTCACTAAAGGAAGGAAAAAAAGGATCAAAGGGGCTATCGAAAATGGAGGAAATACGAGTACAGAAACCCATGTTAACAGAAATGATAAGCCAAGGGAATTTGGTTTAAAAACACCAAATGTTAGATTGTTTTATAATTAATATTACTAGATGTTACCTTTTTCTGTATTAAGTATTACATTATTATTTATTAACTATTACATTAGTTTAGTTCAACTATTACACATGCTGTAATGAGATATTACCTTTTCCTGTATTAAGTATTACAATTGCAGTTATGAGATATTACCTTAACCTTACTTTAATATTATGTTTATTGCAGTTGATGTTACCTTTTCATGTATTAAGTATTACATTATCATTTAGTAAGTATTACATTAGCAAACTTCAACTATTACACATGCAGTTGATGCTACCTTTTAATGTATTAAGAATTACATTATCATTTAGTAAGTATTACATTACCCAACTTCAACTATTACATTAGCAAACTTCAACTATTACACATGCAGTTAATGTTACCTTTTCATGTATTAAGTATTACATTATCATTTGGTAACTATTACATTACCCAACTTCAACAATTACACATGCAGTTAATGTTACCTTTTCCTTTAGTACGTATTACATTATCATTAAGTATTACATTAGTTTACTATTACACAGCAGTTATGTGATGTTACATTAACTTTCATTTACTATTACGTTTACTTGCAGTTAATATTACCTTTTCCTATGTTTTATATTACATGTAAATTACACAGTCAAATACGCACTTATGCACCAAAAAAATAGTAAAAAAAAACTTATGCTTTAGAACAACAATATTTTCAGTGATTACTACCAATATTTACATTGATTACTGGTGAAAACTGAAAGTACAAAACATTGTTTCAACCAAAATAAAAAAACATAACATTGTTTCAAAAGATACCCACATAATATTGTTTCAAAGATACACATACCCTCACGAGTCTAAAACATAAAACATTGTTCAACAACACAACTATTTCTTCAAAGATACACATATCCCCATCAAAACGAACATAGAACATTGTTCAACAAACACTGTTGGTCCCAGAAGGGCAACAAGGGTATTAAAAATGCTAGGGGGGGGGGGGTGAATAGCGTTTTTAAAATTCTTTCAAACCCTTTTTCAAAGCAATGGCGAATGCGCACGACTCTTAATTTGGCTAAGTATAGCGCGCAGCAAGAGTGTGAAATGCACAGCGGAGTCTTAAAGCAATCACTTATGCGCAGGGAGTATGCGCAGAAGTGTAAATACGCACGCACTAAGTTTTAGTTTAAAGATAGGCGCAAGATGGAACTAAGGCAAAAAGCTCACAAACACACTTCGAACGATGGCAAGACAATCTACACAGATCAAACAAAACAATATATGAGTAAAGCTTAAATGTAGAATGAAAAGCACAAACAATAGACAAGCTATTTGGAGAGGTTCGATCGGGAAAAGATCTACGTCCTCTACCAGATGGTTAGTCTTGGATTTCTAATGGAGATCTTATTATATGAGAGAGTTTACAAGTTACAGCGAAGTAGAACAAAACTAACTCAAAGATCTATAATCTATGAAAGAACAAAATCCTAGACAATAACCGGTGTATCTCTAGAAGTAAGATCGATGAGATCGAAACTTCAAGAGGTGTGTGTGTGTATCAGAAATCTGAGCTCTTTGAATCTATGAGATGGAGAGCACAAGATTCTGGTGTTACAAAGGCTTTATAGGATCTGGGCTTGGTGAAGTATGAAGGTATGAAGGTGATCTTAGAAATCTGGAAATCTTGTAGGCAATCTTCAAATCTTCAAAGTTTCTCTTTGAAAGCAAATCTTAAGCAATTCTCAAGTAACACACCAGCAGCTTGGAAAAAAGGGATTAGCATGCTATTTATAGCTGAGCTCCAAAAACTAGCCGTTGGGGAGCAAAGCAAGGACTATGTGCTGTCGCTTTGTGATTGGCGCGCATCTGTCCTTATAGCCGTTGGAGACATCAAGTTGACAGCTTTCAAAAATCTTCAAGAGTGACAGCTGTCTTCAGATTTGAATTTCAAACAAGGGGAGCGTCTCCATCTTCGTGTGTGCTGAGTGTTCTTGTTTTGTCGTTTGTCCACATCAGCAAATTTGGCTCATTCAAAAGCGTAGTTTGTTATGACGCTTTCCAAGCTTCAAAAGGTAAGGTCAGAAAGTGAGAATTAAGGCAAGTCTGAGTGCGCATGAGATTCATGCGCATGGAGTGCACAGAAGGTGATGCGCTGCGCATGAAGGGATGCGCTGCGCATGGAAGGTGTGCGCACCATGCTGTGCCTTTGCTCTTTTTACCATGAAATTATAGCTTCAGCCCTAGATACTAAGCCTAGTCTATAAAGAGGACTTAGCTAAAAATTGAAGTTACAAAACTTCTTACATAGGGTCTTAAAGTCCTTAAAATAAACACAGGTGATGGTATCAATCAATTCTAACAAAAGTAAGAGGGTTAAGTGATAAGCATACCCAACAATCTCCCCCTAAATGATTGATGCCATTACCTACTATAACAAAGGCAATTCATTGTACTTGATAATAACATGTCCATAAGAATAGAAAATGATAAATCATGTCTCAAGTCAATGTACACACTAGCCAATGCTATAGATTTCTAGTCTATCCAAAAGAAATTAACTTACAATATAGGGAAGAGAGAAATATCATTCAGAGCATACAAATAATATGAGTTTAAGTTTAGTATGCGTTTAAACTGAATGTTTAAACAACATGCAATGAAATATGAGTTGTTAAGGATATGCGCATGAAGTTCATAAGATATGCAATATTCCACAAACGAAAAGTTTGAATTGAACAAGGTTTTGTGAAAGTGCAATGATGCATTCTTCTCATTAAAACTTGAAAGGTAAGAGTTACAGGGTACAAGTTTTACAATGGAAGAAAAATCAAAAGCAAAAGACCTTGCGCATAAAAAACTTACAATTGCACAGCAAAACGAAAAGATTACAAAGTCTAGTCTATATGAATTCGCTGCAGTACTTCGCGCATCTCATTCTGCAAGCTGGTAAACTTGTTCATCAACTCAATCTTCAGTTGCTGAAACTTGGCGTTGTATTCCACAACTAGATTCACATGAGTCCTCATACCGTCGCGCATCAGCGCATTATCTATTTGGATGTCTTCAGAATCCTGTTAAAGTAATTTTCAAACGCCCCCATCTGATTTCCAAACGATTGAAGGGACGCAGCTAAGGAGTCCTGAATGCTTTCTACGCATCAACCAAAGTCTTGGTTAGCTCAACCTGAACCATGTTCTGACTGGCTTGCATATCTAGCATAGCCTGGTTCATTCTTCCATTGAAAGTATCACTGAACTGAACTAAGGAGTTAGTCATATGAGATTTGAGCGCATCAATAGAGGAGGAGCTGGAGGCAGTAGGCGCAAAATTGTCAATAGACTTTATGACTTTGGCAGACTCAATCTGAATGATTTTGTGATGTTTTGGCTAAGGAAAACAAAGCTTCATTCAACCCATGCACAGAGGGGATCTTAGTGAGCGCAGAAGAGATGATGCTGAAGTCATGCTGGATATCTTGGCGCAGTAGATCAAAATCTTAAGAGGGTGCAGCACCAGAACCAGATGCATGTACTGCAGCAGAACCTGTGGGAGGAGGCATAGCTTCAGAACTGGTTGCCTTTGTTGCAGAACTCTCCCCCTTAATTGCACAATCAATAGCCTGAAGGAAACTGGCTTGCGTATCGAGCCGTGCAGACTGCGCATCCAGTTGCTCTTGAATCTTAGTTTGCGCAGTGACCACCTGAAAGTGCTGGGTTTGCGCAGCAAATGATTAGCCTGGATAGTCTGAGCATGGCAAGATTGGACGCATGTCAGTTGTTGAACTTGAGGGATCTGAGGGAGCAGTTGCTGGAGTTACAGCAGGATAATTGGAGAAGTCTGTGATGCTCCAGTAGGTTGCACAGGAGTGACAGCAGTAGCAGGAGGTCTTGCGCATGAACTGGAGAATGATGCGCATGGATAGGAGAACGATGGACCTCATAATCTTCTGAGCTCGAGTCTTCACCATCTTCAACTATAGGCGCATCCTCATAAACAGTAAGATCAGGCGCATCATGAGCAAAGCCTTCACCATCAATGAAGACTGGTGGGGCTTGCCTGCGCAACGTTCCTTTGCGCAACTGCAGCAAGTCTTGCTTCCCTTGCTATATCACGCGCAAACTTTCAGTGCGCGAAGGGAGAATGTCTTGGAGGATCTGAATCAACATCAGATAAGTCTTCCATGGTTCGCTTGGAGGCGCGCTTCTTGGTGGCAACTTTCACCCTGCGCGATGGAGTGGCCTTCTTCGCCGATAGTGGGACTTCATCCTCACTAGAATTATTATTGCGCATGGGCTTTGCAGTTCTTTTTGCTTTCCCCCTGAGATTGAGCAGCTTGGAAGTTCCAGTAGATTTGGAAGGGCTGATAAGAGGATCATTGAAAGCACCTTCAAATTCATCTTCTTCTTGAGGCGCAGGAGGAGGAGGAGAGGCTCGTTTTGACTTAGGCGCAAGAAGGGTAGATGTGCGCTTTTAATTCTGGAGCAGTAGGAGGAGGCGCAGCATCAACATCAGCTTCTACTTGGATGTCTTCATCAAACTCATCCAGTAGGGTTCTGATTCCTTTGCCTTCTTCTTCTTCTTCTTCTTCTTGTCTTTCTTCTCAACAGGCGCAGCAGCCTTAGCTTTTCCTTTTTCTGCAGAAGCAGGAGCCTTGGCCTTCTTTGCTTTCTTAGGAGGCTCAGGGTCTGAAGTAGCCTTGCGCTTTGGAGTTTGCGCAGTAGGCTCCTTAATGGTTAGCCCAGGCGCAGCAGTAGATTTGCTGGCCTTCTTCTTCTTGCGCAAAGGCGCATCAGCAGCAATACCCTTGCCTTTTTCTTTGTCGCTTACTTTGCTTGGGACCGGCTCAAAGAAGGGATTCAATTTCAGAATCAGAGTCAGTT
>JAOWBW010000085.1:1088704-1179319 GCA_026119855.1 Campanula takesimana
AGAAAAGTCAATCAAGAAGCAGTCTTGCGACGCAAAGTACTATTCTAGAGTACACCTCAAAAATTTGCGCAGTGAGATAGGCAAACGCCGATTACTATGAAATCTGGCTATCTGAGTGCCGCTCCCACAAGGAACCCTGGATAGGCCAATTCCCGTGGTCAAATCCAAGAAGAGTGCAGGAAGATCTTCAACGGATGCTGCGCAAGAGACCGCAGAAGAAGCGTACAATCGCAAGGGGAAGGGCATTGCTCCGCTCAGTAGCAAAAAGCTCAAGATATTCCTTTGGTTCAATCCACCAAAGGGATTTCTCAAAGAGGCTGATCCTACCATCATTCCAGCTCCTGCTCCCTCAAAGCCAACCACTAAGAAGCGCAAGGCTGCTTTCCGTGGTGATTCAGATGATGATACTGTTGAGGGGGAGCAAATGCACAAAGCCTCTCAAAGAAGCCATCCCCGCAGTGCTGATATACGCACATAAAACCTTCTTCGCTCAAGCAAAAGGTGCGCAGCAGGGCTAAGGAATGAATAGCGCCGAACTAGTTCCGCAGCCACCGACAGCAGTGTATCTTCTCCTGTTCAACCTCCATCGTCAGCCCCTGAGACTCCTCCTACCTCTTCAGCTGAGCTGCGCCAGATCGTGCAGAGCTTTGCTACTCTGTTCAGCGAATCAAGTCGCTACGCAGCTGCAGCTTAATCAACTCATTACTGCTCAAACTGCTTTATTATATCGTCTTGATATTCAGCGTTTGGAGATTGATACATTAAGGGGGAGAAAGCTGCCAAGAAGAAGCAAGGCAACAAAGAAAGCACGGAGATTCTAAAGCAAAGGCAAGTCCATCTGAGCTGCGCAAGAAAAAGTTCTCTATCACTTTGGAACATCTTATCCTGGACTCCCTGAAATCCATCAGCGCTCAGCTTGAAAATGTCAGCGCACAAACTCAAAAATGTGTGCACCTTTGGAGCGTTTGATGGTGGACTCAGGGACATTCTGAAAAAGCTCAGAAAACCCTTGCAGATGGGTTACATAGAGGATTTGATGACCTTCAAGCGCAGATGGTGGCTCAGATAGAGAAGATTGAACAAGGAGGCTCTGCGCTCAAAAATTGAGAGAAGTGCGTCGAAGCATTGCTAAGTCCATGACAGATTTTTCCGTGGCGTTCAACGACAAATTGGACTACGCAATGTTAGACATTCAGGCAAGCGTCAACACTCAGCGCCTCCATACTGACTCAAGATTAGAAGCTACGCAAACTGCCATCCTGACGGACAGCAGAGCAAGGTTCAGAGAGCTAGTGGATGACAACGCTGATATGCGCAGAGGAATGAACATTTATGTTGGAAAAGCTGTGGAGTTCCAGGACAAATTTCAAAATTTAAAGGTGGAACTCATGAACAAATTCAACGGTCTTCAGAATGAGATGCGCGAAGCCCTGCAACGGATCAACATAGATTAGATTTCCTTTGTAAGTATTGTTTTTCTTTTGACTTTATAAAGCTCGTTTTGCGCAGTATATTTTTTATGCGCTTCATTTCGTTGCGCTTTTGTTTTTGTGCGCACTTCTCTTTTGTTTTTTCCTCGATTAACTCTGTAATCTGTAACAGTCAATCCTTCAAAGTTTAATGAGAAGAATGCATCATAAAGCTTTCACAAAAACCTTGTTCAAATCAAATCATTCGTTTGTGGAACATTGAATGCATTATTACTTAAACTCATGCGCATAATCTTTACTGCTCATGTCTTCTACGCATGATGTTTAAACATTCAGTTTAAACGCATACTTAAAACTTCATCTCACATTATTTGTATGCTCTGAATGACATTTCTATCTTTCCCATTTTGTAAGTTTTTATCTCTTTTGATAGATTAGAAATCTATAGCACTGGCTAGTGTGTGCATTGACTTGAGGCATGATTTACCATTCACATTTTTATGGACATGTTATTATCAAGTACAATGAATTGCCTTTGCTATAGTAGGTAATGGCATCAATCATTTAGGGGGAGATTGTTGGGTATGCTTATCACTTAACCCTCCTACATTTGTTAGAATTGATTGATACCATCACCTATGAGTATTTTTTTATGGACTTTAGGACCTCATGTAAAGAAGTTTATAACTTCAATTTTTAGCAAAGTCCTTTTTATAGTATAGGCTTAGATGATAGGACTTGAAGCTTTAAAGAATCGAAGATTTCCTAAGCAGGATTCACTTCACTGCGCAGGATGTTCTCTGCGCAGGTCGCCACTGCGCATAGATATCTTGCGCAGCCCTTGACCCCTGCTCAGTTTTTTAAGATCTTATTTCCTAAAACTCCAAAGATCTTTTGTGACCAAGCATGGTGCGCATGCTGCTCATGCGCTGAATCCATGCGCGCCGGCAATGCGCATGTCTTTTGTGCGCGGACACAACCTTGGTCAAGTTCCTCATCTCCTGATCTCACTTTCTAGAAAGTTTGGAAAAGCGCTTAGAAGATGCACGCTTATTAAAAAGCTGAGGTGTGCACAAACGACAAATCCTGCACACTCAGCATAGCCAACGGTGGAGATGCGCTCAAACATAATATCTCAAGTGAAGACAGCTGTCAACCTTCTAGAAGAAGCTTTTGAATTTGGTCTTCATGCTCAGTCTCCAACGGCTCTAAATTACCTGCGCACCAATCATATTGTGCCAGGTCATCATCTTTGATCAGAGCCCCAACGGCTATAAAGGACACCTGCGCACCAATCATGTTGTGCCAGCTCATTGTCCTTGCTCTGAGCTCCAACGGCTATATTCAAGCTCTCAGCTATAAATAGCCTGCTCATCTTCATTTCCAAGCTGCCTTTTGTTTCAGCCCCTTTCATCGGCCCTTGATCATCTTCTTTGATCAAGATCCCTTTGTTGGTCATAATGCTTCAGAGCTCGAGTTTCATGCTTCATTGAGAAACCATGAAGATCTGAAGTCTGCTGCTTAGTTTTTTCCAGATTCTTTAGAACAGCCTTCAAGATCTTCAAACCTTCAAAACTCCTGCTCATATCACAAAGCCTATATCACCAGAATTCTTGGTGCTCTTCATCTTTCATATTCATAGAGCCCAGAATTTCTGTCACACACACACCTCTTGAAGCTTTGATCATTTTGATCGAACTTCTTGAGATACACCGGTTTAGTCTAGGATTTGTTCTTCATAGATAATAGATCTTGAGTTAGTATTGAGCTCAAATGTTGTAATTTGTAATACTCTCTCATATTATAAGATCTCCATTAGAAATCCAAGACTAACCATCTTGGTAGAGGATGTAGATCTTTCTTCGATCGAACCTCTCCAAATAGCGTGTTCATTTTACTTATTGCATATTCTCTGCTTAACTTTTTATGAACTGCTTTGTTTGATCTTTCAGATTGCCACTTTTTGATGATGTGATCGTTATTGCTCATTCGCCTTAGAATCCCATTTTGCGCCACTCTTTAGCCTCATACTTAGCGCGTGCGTTTTTATCTCTGCGCAGTATACCCTGCGCAGAGCTGCTTTAAATTTCCGCTGTGCATTTCACACTCTTGCTGCGCGCTATACTTAGCCAAAATAAGAGTTGTGCGCATATGCCATTAAATTGCAAAAGGGTTTGAAAAGAATTTTTAAAACGCTATTCACCCCCCCTCTAGCGATTTTCACACCCTTGTTGCCCCTTTAGGGACCAACATGGGCCTAAGGCACAGATGAGATTAAAACATGTTTGACATAAGATGTCTAACAATCTCATAAAAAATCTAAGAGTCACATATGATGTGATTGATAAGGAATTATCTACCTAAATAGCTTGGTCTTATGCATCTTGCCCTCGCAGACGTAAGATCAAGTGAAATATGGATCTTAGCCCACTTAAAATTATATTATACAATTGTTGTATTTGAAGGTTATATAATTTAGTGGGAGTATTTATGAAATACAAATAATCTATCTCTTAAATCATTGGTATGAAATATAGGTGTATATATTTATTTGCATATTTATGTAGAATGTTATCTTAAACTTTGATTATGTTTGTTACTGCGATCTGGTTTTTAAAAAGGAAAAGTTAAATGAGAATGAAATTAATTTCTTTCATTGGATCATGAGCTTAAGAATTGTTCTAAAGCAAGAATGGAAATTATACATTCTTAGTAATCCTAAGTAACCTAAATTGCAATATAATTTGATTAATATGTTCCGTAGAATCATCAAAATTTAATGTGATTAACTTGTTGATGATCTTAGATTCATGAATAAATTGTTTATTCTGGGTTTGATGATCATGATGATTCGATCACCATGAACACCAAATCCTAATTGAATCAAGGAAAGCAATTTTAAGGTAAATTTTGGAAATTTAAAATCTACCGCTTTTATGATAATATTTTGAGTTGAATTTAATTGTCAGGTGACTGGTTTTAGAAACCGTGTTTCCTGAAATTAAATGTCAAGTTCAAAAACTACTTTGGGTTGGATCTAATTTCAGATGACTGGTTTGCGAAACCGTGTTTCCTGTAAAGTGATGTCAATTCAGAATTCAGAAAATTGAAATCAGAATCCTGAATTGTTCTAGATTGCTGAAATCAATTAAATTGATGAGACATGGAATTTAGAAACAAGACTACAGATTCATACGGAAATGTAGATGCCTTTTTGGCTTAATTTCGGCCGTATGGAATGTTCTCTAAATTCTGAATGATGTACAGAATTGTGGATGCCTTTTGGCTTAGTTTCGGTCGTACAGTTTGTGCTCTCAATATCTGAACTAAAGTACGGAAAGATGATGATCTAATTTGAAAATTTGATTTTTGACTTAATGAATTTCTAAAAGGAAAGAAGGATTAAAAGATAAAGGTAAGACAAATGTTGTCAAACCTAAAGGAAATAATTGTGGCTAAAATTATAACTCTAAATAAATGCAAATTTGTAATATGGCAATTGGATTGACTATTTAAAATTGCAATCAAAATTCTGGATGATCATAGAAAGTAAATGGTAGTGAGACTACCACTTCGGACATTTATGTTATAAGAATAATCTTTCTACTTTTAATTATTGGGTATTTGTAACGCATATCCTTATTCTTGTTAAATATTTGACTTACTTGTTAAATTCTTGAACTTGCATATTATATGCTAGTTTTACTTGGGTTAATTTCTTAACTGCTTTAGAATATTAAGGTGGTTAAATGTCTAGTTTTGACTTTTGGGTCATTTGTGAAAATATGATTTTAAGGGCCTTTTTGTTAAAAGTGAAACTTGAGGGGCTTCCTGGTCATTTCTTAAAAGTTGAATATATATCTTCTTGGTTTGCTTCTCTGAGGAATCATTTTACCCCAAATTGTTTACGTTCCTTTCTCTGAAGAAAAGTTAGGGTTAGAGTTTTACCCTATTCTCGACTCCTCGAGTTTAATTATCCCTCTGTTCTCGATTCCGATCACGGATAAATATTTGTGGCGTTGAATAGAGCGTTTCCTGCCGAACAGAAATAAATTTGGGTGAACTTGATTTCGGACTAGGTAAGTTATTAGCTCCCCATTGCTTGTAATAACATGCATATATGTTATTCCTGATACTTGTGCTTGTCAATTTCGTGTTTATGGTGATTTTTGTGATACTTGTAAATTTGGGACAAAGGGAGTATTAACCCTCTATGTAAAATGATGAAAGAAACTTGAAAGTGGTTTTGAACTTGTTAGTATACTCTTGAGATTGTTAAAATGTTAGTAAAAAGTTACTCCTACGCTTGGGACGGAGAATTCTTAGCCTGGGATGAAATTTGCAATTTACTGGAAAAGAGACCAAGCGCCCACCCGGGTAGAAGCAGGCACCCGCCTGGGTAGAGTAAGAGCCCGACTGGGTAAGATTCAGAGCCCGACCGGTATAAGAGTGAGTTCCCGCCCGGTTAAGACCGAGCGTCCGCCCGGTCCCCTGTTTTATCAAAAGTGGTTCAAACTCAATTGAAATGAAACCTTACCCCTCCTAAGGCATAGAGCCTTAGTATAAGATGTCCTAGCATGTGTATATGTACCTTTTTGGGAATTAGAACTTAGTCTTGAACATGAACACTTATAGAACTCAAATGAGAACTTAAGTGTAAGAGTAATAACTCTTCTTTATGTCTAGAAAGTGCTATGAACAAGCACTAATGTGTTATGCTTGTCTTGAAACCAGTATTTGTGCACCTTTGGGGCATTAGAACAATGTCTTGAGTTTAAACATCCAAAGTATAGGATGATGAACTTAAAGTATAAGATGTCTAACTCTTATATATGACTTGAATGTCCAAAGATTGGAATTATAACTTGAAGTATAAGACAATAAAATCTTATACATGACTTGAACATCCAAAGAATTGGATTAAGACTTGAAGTATAAGACAATAAAATCTTGTACATGACTTGAACATCCAAAGAATTGGATTAAGACTTGAACATAAGATGATAAAATCTTGTACATGACTTGACACCAATACATGTGTATGGTAATGAACTTGAAAGTGCTAAGAACAAGCACTAACGTGTATGAGAAATGTTCTTGATATGTATGTGCAAACATTGCATATATTTGCTTGATAACAATGTGACTTCTTGATTACTTGAAGCATCTTCCTTGATGAGCTAGTCCACTACTTTTGGATTAGTTCTACTCTCGTAGTTTAAGTAAATACCTACTTGTGCATTCTTGTGTGAGTCCAGCTGGTCCTTGCTTGTTCGGAGGTATATAGGTTCACGCTTATCATGAGGCTGGGGCCAAAGGAATAATCGGGGATCTATGTATCTGCGCTTGACCCCTTACTACAGGCCATAGTAAGGGCATAGCTTCCTTTGTTAGAGCAATACGCCTAATAAAAGTGAATGCTAAACTCGTGAACACCTCGTGAATCTTGGTCTTGGGAATGACACTGGTTACCGGGTCTTCTTATATATACTGCATAAGCAGTTTCTTGATATTGATCGTGATTGTCAAAAGTAATACAAGCTACGACAACAATGGTATTCTTGGGAGGAATAAGGAAGGAAGCAATATTCTTTGTAACGAGTTAACTTAGCCTTATGTGCTACTTGATGAGTTGGCTTAGCCTCTCATATACTTGTTACTTGATGATACTTGATACATGATTACTTGAGTATCTACTTGAATTGCATGATATCATGTCATGTAGTTGCATCTAATAGCTTAATGAGATTTATCTCACCCCGTTCCTTGTTTAATTGTTTTCCTTAGATCAAAGGAAGGCTAGTGATAGTGCGCAGTGAGGCTCGACATAGCTGGGAGCTTGCTACGCAGATGGTTATTCTTTTGGGGATCGTGGTCCTTTTACATTTTGGTGAGGACGATGTATTATGGGTTATGTAACTCCTTATTTTGGGTAGACAGTCTTGTATAGTACTTGTTGTCTCTAGACATCTTGTAATGCCAGCTTATGTGCTAGGCATGTTTCCGTTGTGTATAATCATGTTTGGTTTTAATTTTTTTGTCTAGAACTCGTGTTGTGAGCTATCTTAGCTCCTTACTCTTGAGTATATATATATCATGTCAGTTTGTGATAAGCAGATGACATCCCGTTTCTTGTTAGTTTCTTGATTCTTGTTAGTCACGCGCACCAGGTTCGAGGTTCTATTAAGGAATCCCGGGGCTAGGGGCGTGTCCGTATTGGATACCAAATTTGATCCCACATTTGTAAAAATGTGCAAGAATTAGTAAATTGAAAGACTACTTAAAACTAAAGTTAATCTACGAATGATAATAATGCAAGAGTTGCAATATTGTTCGTAGAACACTTATGAAGTGGCTTTATTTATTAAGTAAAAAAGTATTATTTTGTTATAAGATAATGAAGGATATTAATTTCTTATTGAGAATAAGAAAGTGCTTTATTTATTATAATTTACTTTATCGTATTGTTAAATCATATAAATAAATCAAATATCCTAAATCTTGAAGAACAAGATAATATGTATAAGGCTATAACATAAATAATTAAATTCTCAAGGCATTATTATTTTGATCAAATAAATGAGAGACGCATATCTAAAATTCCATGGGACGGAGTTTTAAAGTCATTCGATTTTGAATCATATGATATATGCAAATCTTATTTACTTGAACCAAGACATCATTTACTAGGAGTAGTAAAAGGGCTAGTGGCTTATTAAACCTAATACATGTTGATGTATATGGTTCATTAAGTGGCAATGCTAAAAAAGGATTTTGGTACTACTTGCTAAAACTATTCAAAGATTCCTATTCGATTGTAATGATGAATAATTGAACCAAGAATTTGACAATCATTTTTAAGGTTGTGAAATTGTTTCACAAATTAACTCCATGAAGAACACCATTTTGGAATGATGCGTCTACATGGAGATATAGAACCTTATTAGATATGGTTCATAAGATGATAAGTCAAATCGATCTTCCACTATTTATTTTAGGGTTATACATTGGAAACCGCTATAATTACACTAATTTGAGTTCCATCAAAATAGATTCAAATGTACCATATGCGATATGGAATGAAAGAAAACTTGGTTTGTCTTTCATGAAGATTTAAAATGGTAAGACCTTTTGGAAAGGACTTGTTTGGAACAAGCTCACATTTAAATCTAATAAATGTATTTTCATGAATATCCTAAGGAAACTTGAGGATATTATTTTACTCATAAGAAACAAATCGTTTGTTGCTTATGTTGGTACTTTTCTAGATAAATTGTTTTTCTCTAAAAGAACCAGTGGGAGTAAAATATATCTCGAATTGTTCGAGACCTAGAAAATTACATTGAGCCTAAGATGGAAGTTGAACAAACTTTCACAAGGAGTTGTGAAAAACCGTTCAAGTACACAAGTTACTTGCATATATGATAGGATACAATCTATAATTAGAAATATTGGATTTCTTGAAATAGAAAGTATTGAGGTAAAGTTCATTGAAAATGATATATTTACCACCTATCAAAATGCAATGTCCGCTCCATATTAGATTAATGACTTGGAGTCATAAAATCTAAAAGGCAATCCATGTATAATAATCAAATTTGGAACTTGATCATTCTAACCTAAGGTGTAAAAACCGAATGATGGAATTAAGTTTTCTTGGAGAAAACTAACATGAGTAGCAAAAGAACATACTAATTAAGCAAGACTAAATGTGAAAAGGTTGACTCATATTTCGAATATGATAAAATTTTCTCACTCGTGGTCATGCTTTAATCTATTAGAATTCTCATTGTCATATCTTCATATTTGGAATATGAAATTTGACAAATGAATATCAAAACAGCGTTCCTTAACAGGAACTCACTTAAGGATGTATTGGATACAACCTAAAGGTTTTGATAGTCTAGAAAATTCTAATAAAGTATGTTAGTTGTGGAAATCCATGGGATGGATTGAAGTAAGCTTCTTGGAGTTGAAACAATAATTTTGATAAAGTGTTCAAATCATTTGAAATTCATCAAAGATAAAACTTGTGTTTGCTAAGAAATTAGTGGGAGCATAGTCTAATTCCTAGTCTTGTATATGTGGTTGACATATAATTCATTTTGAAAGAGTTTCTTAATGAAAGACTTAAGAAGAAGCCGCTAACATCCTTGGAATCAATATCTATTGATAAAAATCTAGGAAGTTGATTGATTTGTGTCAAAGTACTTATAAAGACAAAGTACTGAATTGTTCAGTATGCAAGACTCTTGGAGAAGAACTTGCAAGGTTGTCTAATGACAATATTCTTGGCAAGACTTAGTCTTAGTGGAAGACTAATGAGCAATAATACATGATTAGGATTCCGTATGATTCGGCAATCAGATCTATTTTGTATGTCATATTATGTACTTAGACGGGATAACTCATATACTCGGAGTATAATGAGAACAAACTAATCATATCCTAGTGAAAGTCACTAGATAGTGGTCAAGAATATCTTTATGTACTTGAGAAGCACTAAGGATGCATTCTCGATGGTTGTTGACATGGGAGATGATCTAGTAAATGGTTACATAGATGCATGCTTCCACATCGATAAGGGTAATTTAAATCGCAGTATAAACATATGTTTAAAATGAGTGCTATTAGTTGGAATAGTTCCAAGCAAATACACTATAAATTATTCTACGAATAAAATTGAGTATTTAGTTACAAGAGTTGAAACTAAGGGAATTGTTTTAATATAGGTGTTATTGGTAAAAATAGAAATAGTTTCTAGTAATACTAATCCTATGGACCTCTGTTGTGAAATAATGGTTATTGCACAAGCTAAGGTGCCAAAGGCTCATCTATGATCCAAACACACACTCAGACATTTCCATCTTTATGAGAAATCGTTGGCATGGGAGATGTCAAAATATGCAAAATACCTTATGATGATAACAAGGACAATCTTCCTACATAAGATCCTCCACATGCTGTTATGATGGTCATAAGCTAAGCTCAATGGTATTGGATACACATTGATTGGGCCTAGTGCAAGTGGGAGATTGTTGAAGATTATGCCCTAGGCCCTTGAGAAAGGCCTTACGTTGCATCATGTTCTCATTTGTTATGGAGATAACAACCCTGGACTATTATATGTTTTACATGTTTATTATAATAATCCCCGTCCCTAGTACTTATGAAGGACTAGTATAAGTTTAATCGATGATCATATGATGATCATGTGTATGTGATACAAATTAAACTTATGGGTAATTGTTGGAGAACAAATACTGGACTTGACCCACCTATGAGATTTATGTCATGGTCAGATGTCATAATTAAATCTCATAATAGTTATATCATTTATCCTTAGACCTGAGATTATCATAGTCTTCCACATGATGAACATTATGTTTGACGTACTCAAACGCTACCCCTAACCGGGTGGTTATAAAGGCTATGATTGGCATAATCGGATTCATGTAGGGAAGAATGATAAGTCAAGATGGGATTTGTCCCTCTCTCAAGAGAGATATCTGCTTGGCCTCTCGATGAGTGAGATTGATGATAGTGTACGGCCGTACCCAAATGAATTGAAGTGTTCAATGTCATTTGCTCATATCAATCTACTCGGGATCAAGAAAGCATTGGACAACATAAGTTGACGTGGACCATGACTTATGTCCAATATGATATCGCGTGATAAAAGGATTGTGATATGTTCTATAAGTATGAACAAACGTCGTTAAGTTATATTAATTGGGTAGTCATGATGGCTTGCTAGAGTCCGCTCATAATTTATGGATTTGACCTTGGTCGGACCCATTACCAACTTAATATAATCTTATGGGGTCACACACAAAAGGAAGAATCAAGAAAAAGCTAAAATTGGAAAAAGCTGAAAATCTGGCAAGTTCGGCCCAAATGGCACGGCCGTGCCGTTCTTTGCGCACGACCGTGCCAAATGGCGCGACCGTTCCAGATGACAAGCTCGACCGTTCCATAATGCGCCAAGGGAGATTTCGGTCGGCACAAGTGGCACGGCCGTGCCACTTTGTGAGCACGATCGTGCCAGAGTCCTTGGAGGCGGTTTTGGCCAGTTTAATTGGGTGGCGGGATTTAGGTCTTCTAGATCATTAAGGGTTAATGACTAGGGACTATAAATATATCTTTTCATCAGCCATTAAACAAATGCAACCTAGTATGTTTAAGAAACATAATTCTTGATCCAAGATTGTGAATCAAAGATCAAGAACACCAAAATTCATATACCCTTTGAAGATTAGAAAAGTGTTTTCTAATGGATCTAGCAATCCAGATCTAGAATGGTTCTAGATATTCGTTCGCGTGTGGATACACATAGAGGATGCTTGCTTCGTGTTCCTGTGATCGTGATCCGATGAACTTGAAGAACGAGGAGATCAAATCTAAAGCTTGAAGAATTGAAGATTTAAAGATCCGAAAAATTTAAACGCTCTACAACTGTTAGTATTCTAAATTCATCTTGCTATTAATTTAATCATCATGAATTGATCTTGGGGCTTAGGGTTTTGTTTATTTTATATTATCGTCTTCTGCTGCGCATGTTGCCTCAAAACCCAACAAAAGGGGAGTAGAAGGTGGTTTCAATAGTTTGGACAGAATTGTTGCAGAGAAAATTGGGTGTAGAGGAAGGCGGTAGTAGGGGACTAGTGATCAGTTTAGTCTTGAAGATACGAGGAGGAGAGATGGTTACAAGGTGTTTTTTTTTCTTTTCTTTTTTTTTTTTTTTGAAGAAAATAAGAAGAAAAAAAATAAAGAATAAAAATAGGGTTTTAGCCAAGGGTGGTAGTTGTATGGTGGTTGGCGGAAGCTTTGTGGTGGAGATATTATGGGGTCGACTTATAGGGTTTTGGTGGAGAAGTCCCATTATGGATCATAACTCTGATACCATATCAAGGATTAGAGAAATAGATAGTCGGAGCCAATCATACATGGAGAGAGAAAATTAATTATGAAGGACTCAAATATTATTGATACTAGAGATACATATTTATAGGGTTACAAAGAGTATTCTAGAATCATAATCTAATTAGGAAAACTAATACAAAAAGGAAACTACTGTTCTAGAATAATTTAGCTTGGTTTACAAGATACAATCTCTATGTTTGGTAACTTAATATTTACAATATATGCTAGGAATATATAATATTCCTTAATGGTTTATCTTAACAATTCTCGGGAAGTTTGGTTGGCGGCTTGTTGTCGATCCTGATGCTCCAAGAAGTCATGTGTTCAAAGAAATATTTTTTCATAGGGGGAATTTGTTGAATGCCCAGAACGGGGAGTGTCCAAATTTTATTTGGAGGAGTATCTGCATATCCCAAGATATTGTTCGGTATGATCATGGAGTGCTTATTAATGTGCGTTCGAGTTTAATCCAAGGGTGCATTGGTGGACATGGGCCTTTGTCCTCATCATCACAGGCTATGAACGAGTTCGGAGATATGATTTTCAATTGTAAGATTTTATTAGTCTTGAACTCTACCTTTTATGTAGTTTGTGTTAATCAAATCGCAAATGAAGCGGTTGATTGTTTTCAAGAGTTTCATGTTTGTATAATGTTCGTGTATGAATGAGTCCCCGACATTTGTGGAGGACCATCTCCTTTTCGTATATTAATGCAATTGATTCTCTTGTTTGATAAAAAAAAAACTATCATTTTGACCAATATAGTCAACTTAATTGCAATTTGACCAAGGCTTTATAAAAAGTTTTATGATTTTAATAAAAGTTAAAAAATTGTTATTGATTCACAATTAAAAAAACTATAGATATTAACTTTTAAATTTTTGTTTAAATTTTTTAATAAAGTGTTAATGAAAATATAATTAAATTAATAATTTTAATTAAAATAGTGCAAATTATTATAAGTGCAAATTATTATAAAACGGATGAAACGGATGAAATATAAGTGAGACAATGTGAGAGTCAGCTTCATATCCTTTGAAATAACCAATTAATTCGAGTACTGTATTCAACACGGTCTCGCCGACCGTTTATTCTCATGACGCAGTACATGACGTTTCTAACAAAATTTTACTAACATATTTTAATATAAATCTTTTATGTTGGTCAATTTTATTTAATTTTAATAAATAATTTACTTCAAAAAAATTTAAATTTTATTTAGTGGCATATCATTATGAAATAAAATTTATTTCCTGACGTATTATTATAAATATTATTAGTAACAAGTTGTGAAATTAATTTAGTTAATTAAATTGACCTAAGTTTATTGTCAACATTTAATAAAAATTAATCACTAAAATTTATGATTACATTCTAAAGCTTTTAATATTTTTGACATCAACCCATTATCCATCTCCCCAACGTATTTACATGCAACTAGAAAAATAATACTCCCTCCGTCCCAGAAAGATAGTTCACTTTTTTTCGTTGTTACTACGAGGGAACTTTGAGCAGTTATAAATGCTACTTATAATTATGCTAATGTGAATCTAAAAATTGATATTAATAGTATTTATAATGGTGTATCAAGAACAATTTCAAAAATTTCATTAGAATAATTAAAAGTAGCTTTAATTATTACTCAAAGTTTCTTCGTAAAACCCATGAAAATATGGGGACTATCATTCTGGGACAGGGGAGTATAAAAAAAAACAATAAGTGGATAATGTTATTTATGTTTTAGGCTGATTATTGGTGCAATATTGTCTACCTAGCACGTCCTGGAGTTGAGGGTCACATTACTTGGAATAGAATGTAGGTTTGCCTATGATTATAAAATTAATTAAATTTGGTGACTCATAAAAATGTATAAATTTAATTGTTTTCAGTCTTATTATTAAGGGTTAATGACAATTTAGACCCTGAAGTATGATACCACCCTTCCAATCGAGCCTTGCATGTTTTTTTTCGCCAGATCGGACCCTGGGGTGATTCATTTTCGCCAGTTAGGGCCTTTTTGACGGAATTCGTTAAAAATTCAGTTAAAAACCATGTGCCGTGCACGTGACTAACGGAATTGGGTTGTTTGAAATTGATGTTTCTTTTAAGGGGTTTAATAAAAATTCGAAACTTAATAGGGCTGAAAATAAAAATAATTAATAAAATAGTAAATAAAAGGGTTTTTAAAGTTATTTTCAAAATTTTAATAAAATAGAAAATTAAATAAGAATTTTATTTTATAAACAAAATAAATCAAATTTTACATTTACCAAAAAAAAATCTTCATCCAATAAATATGCAACATTTTATAATTTATAATAAAAAAGAAAATTAAATAAGAGTTTTATTTTAAAACTTGTTATTGTATCACGATTAATAATAAACCAAATAACTATTTTTAGATTTTCATATAATTATTTTTGTTCAAATTGTTGGTCAAAGTATAAATTGCTTGACCAAGAATCTTAAGTCGGGCGGGACAGAGGGAGTATATTTTTAGCAAATGCGTTATCTAAATCGTTTTTTACGTTTACCAAAGAAAATTATCATTAAATACTCTGATGCTCGGACTCTTTAATTTACTCCGCCGTAGCCGTGTCGGACACACGTATTTTAGTCTTGTGAGACGAGTCCAGCGAGGTAAACAAAAGAGTCTGAGTATCTTAGATTAAATAAATATGCAAAATTTTATATTTTGTAATAGGAAATTAAAATAAGTTACAATCATTTATTTTATAATTTTTTTTATTTTTTTTTTGAAGAAAGAAAAAAAAATCTTAGAATAGCAGCCACCATCATCTTTAACAAACCCGGCCAAACCCCCACCCCTTTCCCCTTCCTCCGGTGACCACCCCTTTCCCACCATCCTTCCAGCTTCTACCCACCATTACTACCACCGAACCACCACACAACACACCACCACCGCACCACCACAATCGGACAGCCACACCGCACAAACACCGCCACTGCCCACCACTATCATCCCTGCTACCACCACCAACAACAACAATTCTAAAATCAGTAGAAATTAAAATGAATATACCCTCTAGCAAACCGGAAAAGCCCACTCCCTCCGATCACCGGCATCTCTCTCACCTTATTAAACACCGGATTCCTCCCCATCACCGTTATTGTACTCCCGTTATACTTCCCTTCCTTAAACACGAAATTCATCGCCATGAACAACCCAACTTCTTCCTGGCATGCCGATCCGTAAAAACCCTTGTGCTCGTCCGATCAATTTCAAGCTCAATTAAGGGGTTTCAGTTAATGGGTCGTCGATCATGCTTACTTGGCCGAACCCGGTGACGGAATTGTTGGTCGGAGGTAGGATGATTGGGACGGCGGTGGGTTTTTTGCCGGTGTAGATGTTGTGCCAGTAGAAGCGGAAGTGGCTGAGCTTTTCTTTGCGGAGCTTGAAGGATTTGGGGTTTAGGGATTTGATGTGGGTGTAGTCGTCGCCGGCGACGGCGGGTGGGATTGTGAGGAGGGAGATGAAGAGAGAGGAAGTGAAGAGGAGGAGGGATTTGATATTTGTTTTTTTGCTCAAATAAATTTTTTTGATAATTGTTTTGATTTCAGCACTATTAAGTTTCGAATTTTCATTAAGCCCCTTAAAAGAAACATCAACTTCAAACAACCCAATTCCGTTACTCACGTGCACGACACATGCCTTTTAACTGACTTTTTAACGAATTCCGTCAAAAAGACCCTAACTGGCGAAAATGAATCACCCCAGGGTCCGATCTGGCGAAAAAAGACATGCAAGGCTCGATTGGAAGGATGGTATCATACTTCAGGGTCTAAATTGTCATTAACCCTATTATTAAATTAAATTTGACCATGTACGGGGTGGTTGGTTTTTCTAGCTAAATAATCGAACTATGTAGAATGTTTAGGTGTTTATGAAGACCTATGATTTGGCAGCCGACCTTCGGCCAAAATAGCAACAAAACAAAATACTACTGTGTGTCTTTCTTTTTTTCGAAAGTTAGTGTGTTTCTTTTTTTTTTTACACCCGACAAATCAATTCATTCACAGTAATAAGAAAAGCATTGGCACATTACAAACATCGATGGCTCATTCCAAATATATTCATGGATGTTTCATCTCTTAAACTACAACAATTACATATTTGATCAAAGTTTTGAGACGATCGGCTCCTACTTCAAGTAAACCTTGGAACATGTCTCCATTAGGCATTTAAAAATCCCTCGTTGGATAATATTTTGCGCTGAGCACTTGATAGTGTAGAGAGTCCGGGTTGGCAATTACACGCCCCCCAGACATCTCAAAATCCACAAAGCGTCCTTGTGCAGTAAGAACAATGATCATCTTTTTGTTTTGAGATAATGATAGATTCATCATTTGCATTTTTATGAACGGGAGCCAGTGGCGGACCTAGAACTTTTACTCACCGGGTGCACAATTACACTATATTTTTAAATTTATTTCTCAACTATTAAAGTAAAAAAATAATCAATTATAAATAGAAAAAAAAAGAGAAATCAAAAGATAAGAATTTTTGTGTACAATTTTTTTTATTAACTGTCAATGTTAGTTAGTTTTAACCTTTATTCGATTGAGAAGGAAAAAAACATTTAAAAATGGAAGTGAGGAAAAGATAGGGGGTTCAAACTAGGGGTGTAAATGGTTCGGTTTAGTTCGGTCTCGGCCGTTTTAGAGACCAAACCACTAGTCATCGGTTTGGGAAAATTCCAAACCGAACCGAACCACGAAAAATTTCAAACCGAACCAAACCAAACCGCCATGGTTTGGTTCGGTTTGGTTCAGACCGCGGTTCAGTAATGTGGTCAAGACTGCAGTTTAGGGCTCGTCTGGTGCACAGTTTCAAAAACTGAGATTTTTCAAAACGGAGCTTTTTTTTTTAACGCTACTATTTGGAGCGGCAAAAAATGGCTAAGATTTTTGAAAAGCTACACTGAAAAACTCTCCATTGAGACGCTTAATTAGCAAAACGCTGATTCTTTTTCCCAGCGTTTTGAACGCGCCGCTCTACCAAACAAGCTCTTAGACCGTGGTTCAGACCGTGGTCTAGAATATGGTTTAGATCGTGGTTTAAACCACCATTCACACCGAGGTTCATATCACGATTCAAATTATGGTTTACACTCTGTTTAAAAGAGAAAATTCGGAAGAATGAAAATATCAAACGAATAAAGAAGCCGAAGGAAGTGAATACACTACAGAATTTTGTTAACTATGTGCCTCAATGAATATAACATTCGATGAAATGAATATTGAATAAGATGCAAAACGAGTTAAGAATGAAGTAATGTAATGTAAATTATTTTAATAATTTAAAAGTGAATGTTACTTAACATACAAATATATGACTAATATATGTGGTCTGGCGGTTTGGTTTGGTGGTTCGGTCTGAAGGTTTGGTTTGGTTTGGTTCAGTCTGGAGGGGTCAGACCACAAACCAAACCGAACCATGCGGTTTACCAATTTTTGAGACCGAACCGAACTACTTGTGCTTAAAAACCGAACCAAACCGTATGGTTTAGTTCGGTTCGGTCCCAAACCGCGGTTTGGACCGAACCACTGACACCCCTAGTTCAAACCCACTACCTTTTGTACACAAACCTGTCTTTCAACTACCTTAGCTACAAAAACTTTTGTTCACTATGTGCACTTTTATTATATATCCTGAACACAACTTTATTTTTCTTCTTATAAATGAAAGTTGAGCAGGTGCACTTGCACCCCCTCCTTATATAGGAGGTCCGCCCCTGACGGGAGCGAAATTCCTCTAACTATAAAATATTATTATATTATAATAACCGAATTTAGTTTAAAAGGGGACAAAAAATACATATAGTTCTATTTTTTCTTTAGTATAAAGGGGAGCAAAACATTAATTTTAAAGGTAAAATATAATATTTTCAAACTTGGCTACCACTTATATTGTGTATTTTATAGGGCAAATACCACATTAGTGCCCCAAAGTTTCATATGAGTTGCAATTTAGGTCCTAATGTTTCAATTTTGGCAATTTGGTGCCTAATGTTCACATTTTGTGGCGAAATAAGTCTTTTTTGGATGGAAGCTAACAGAATTAACGAAAAATCTAACGAGCTTATTTAAAACTTGCATTTCTTACTCATAAAGTTCAATAATTATTATCTTGACCCCATTTTGTTAAAAAAACTTTACAACTCTTAAAATTATATATATATATATATATATATATATATATATATATATATATATATATATATTATTAATAAAAGAATGTATATTTTAATTAACCAAAAAAAAACATAATAAATATCAAAGTAAAATATTGTTTATCATTTAAAATAATATGTTTTTTATATAGCAGTGAAAATTTAAAATAAAAATTCCTTACACTAAAGTCATTTATAATTCTAATTCCTAAGTAAAGGGCTAAAATTATGTTTAAAAAAAAAGTAAAGGGCTAAATTTAGATATTAGTCCATAGATAATAGCCTTAAAAAACTTCTTTTAACCTGAATTTGCTTGAAAAGGGAAAGTAAAAAATGAAACCTAAACTTCTACCTTCACATCTCTTCTTCTCCCATGCTTCCTCTTACTTTCACAACGCCAACTTGCCTTTCTGGGTAAGAAATGCAATTTTTAAAGAAGCTAGTTAAATTTTTCGTTAATTTCGTTAGCTTCCCTCCATGACCACCCAAAAAAGACCCATTTCGCCACAAAAGGTGATCATTAGGCACCAAATTGCCAAAATTAGAACATTAGGACCTAAATTGCAACTCATATAAAACTTTGGGGTGCTAATGTGCTATTTGCCCTATTTTAAGGGGGGGGGGGCACTTGACCCCTTTCCCTTTGCCGTGCCTCCACCAGTGATCCGAAAAATAGTAATGGAGAAAAAATTGGGGAGAGACGAAAGTGTTATAATATATTATTATGTGGATGTCCTTTGAACCAGAAGTGTACAAGAGAAGCTTTGCAAGATTATCTTTCGCGAAGCTTACTAAGGAAGCTTTGTAAATATCTTCAGTGAAGCTTACTAGGGAAGCTTGGTAAATATCTTCAGAGAAGCTTACAAAGGAAGCCTTACTAAAGGATAGTGTTTATCCTTATGGTAGCTTATAGAGGAAGCCAATTTTCACCTATAAATAGTAGGCTCTAGTTTTCATTTCAATATACTTCAGAAGTTCTTAACTTCTATCTTTCTCTCTTGTACACTCTCTCTATAATAGTCTTGAAATAAAATATTATCTATTGAGATTATGCTCTTGGTTCTTTAGTTTTATAACACGTTATCAGCACGACTTCGTTCTAGTTCCAGATCCTGAGCTATAGCCACCAAAGTAGGTACGGTATCGGTAAGATCTACCTAGTCTCTTTTCAAGGTATTTCAAAATTATATCTTATATATGTTTGCAGGATTTTAAAATAATAAGTGAATATAATTCTACGATGTTTAAAATTACATCACAGTTAAAACTATGTGGAGAAAGAATAACTGATAACGATATGCTAAAGAAAAATTTCTCCACATTCCTTCTTTGATTTGCTCCTGCAGTAGCAATATCGAGAAAAAGGTTTTAAATGAAATTCTGAATTGATCTCATATGGCTGAGCAAAATAATGAGATCTTATTGAAAAACCACGAAGCCCACCCCACCGGCTCTACTCCGTTCTCTGAAGTGAACGCGAGTATATATGATAATACTGAGCGAGGCCGAGAACGTGGTCGTGGACGTAATCGCGACCGTGGTCGGGGGAGATTTAATAATTGGTATCATAATGACAATCACCCCAATAATGATGAAAAAATTTCTCGCCATCAGAAGTGGAATAGAGAAGGTAATAATGAAATATCATCAACTAGACAAATTAAGCAACCGATAAAAATTGAGAATTTATGTTATCGGTGCAGAATGAAAATTCATTGAGCCCGTACCTGTCGTACGCCTAAACATCTTGTTAAGTTGTATCAAGCATCAATGCTGAATAAAGGGAAAGATGTTGAAACAAATTTTGTCTATGAAAACGATGATATGAATCAAGATCCATCTACAAGTACACATCTGGATATATCAGATTTTCTCAATCCAGATGTAAATGATTACATACTTAATGGGGGAGAAACCCAAACTAACTAAAGTATCTGACTCATTATAATTTACTTAAGTGTGTTCTATTATTTCAGTGTGTGTGTGTGTTCTAACATATTTAACTTTTACTTATAAGTATATTTTATTGTAAATGATGTTAATATTAGTACTATATGAGGTAGTACAAAGATAATTGATGGCTCCAGAAGAGCTAACATAGTACTACTAAGAGGAACAAAAATAAGTATAAAAATGCATTGTTTTCATTTATGTCTCAAAGAAATTTACTATGCTTTAAATATATTCGTGAAAATGGATGTCATATTGAGACAAGTAATGAAGGAGAAATGAAATATTTATGCATTACAAAGACTGAATCAGGTAACAAATATGTGGTAGAAAAGTTACCTGTATTTTCCTCTAAAATATGCTATACAAACATTAGCATAATTGAAGTACAAATGACAATAAACCAGAAGTTTACTGATATAAATGGTCTTACCAGTAAACCAGAAGTTTACTAATATAAATGATTTTAACAGTAAACCAGAAGTTTACTAATATAAATGGTTTTACCAGTAAACCAGAAGTTTACTGATATAAATGGTTCTACTATATGGCATGACCGGTTGGGGCATCCCGGTTCTAATATGATGCGAAGAATTATGGAAAATTCACATGGGCATCCATTGAAAAAACAGAAGATTTTTCAATCTAATGAATTCTCATGTGCTGCTTGCTCTCAAGGCAAATTGATAATTAAGCCATCACCAGCAAAAGTTGGAGTTGGATCTCCAAAGTTTTTAGAGAGAATTCAAGGTAATATATGTGGACCGATTGATCCACCGTGTGGACCATTTAGATATTTTATGGTTTTAGTAGATGCATCTACTAAATGATTACACATAAGTTTATTATTAACTCGCAACCTGCCGTTTGCGAGAAATTCGATAACGATCACAATTTCCAGATTATGTGATCAAGACAATTAGCCTTGATAATACTGGTGAATTTACATCAGAGGCTTTTAATAACTATTGTACATCTATTTGAATAGATGTTGAACATCCAGTTGCTTATGTTCATTCACATAAAATGGTTTAGCTGAAGCATTTATTAAACGAATTCAGTTAATAGATAGACCGTTGCTTATGAGAGCAAAGCTACCTGTCGTAGCTTGGGGACCTACTATTTTTACATGCAGCAGCACTTATACGCATCATGCCATCGAGTTATCATAAGTTCTCCCCATTAGAATTGGCTTATGGTCAGGAGACAAATATTTCCCATCTAAGAATTTTTGGGTGTGCGCTATATGTTCCAATGCCTCCACCACAACGCACCAAGATGGGACCCCAACGGAGATTGGGGATATATGTTGGGTATGATTCTTCTTCTATTATACGATATCTTGAACCATTAACAGGGAATCTATTTGCGGCGCATTTTGCCGATTGTCATTTTGATGAAAAAGAAAAAAAAATATTCCCAACATTAGGGGGAGAAAGTAATAAGCTGGAAAAGGAAATCAAGTGGAATACATTGCAATATTATCTTGATCCTCGTACGAAGCAATATGAACCAGAAGTTCAAAAGATAATCCACTTGCAAGAGATAGCGAATTAATTGCCAGACGCATTTACTGACCTAAAAAGAGTGACAAAGTCACATGTTCTAGCTGTAAATGCTCATATACGAATTGATGTCCCGATTGGACAATCCGCTAATGAATCTAAACCATGCTTGAAGCGTGGAAGACCTATCGGTTCCAAAGACAAAAATCCTCGAAAAAGAAAATGAGCAAATTATGAGAAAAGCCCCATCGAGGTAAATGAATCTCCTAAAGAGATACATGACAAATCTGATCAAATACTTCCAGAAAAAGTTTAGATACATGTAATCATTAAGAATGATGATATCTCGATCAGTTATGTCAGTACATGAAAAAGATGGAACCGAGAGGAAACAATTGTCGACAATATTTTTGCATATAATATAGCGCTTAATGTTATGGAAAATAACGAGGATCACAAACCTAGGTGTATCGACGAGTATCGATGTTGAAATGATTGGCCAAAGAGGAAAGACGCAATTCAAGCAGAATTCAACTCACTTGAGAAGCGTGAGTTTTTCGGACCTGTAGTCCATACACCTGAAGGTGTAAAACTAGTAGAGTACAAGTGCGAAAACAAAATATATAGCACATTTTGTTGCACAAGAATAAAGCACGTCTTGTTGCACAAGAATAAAACACGTCTTGTTGCACACGAATAAAGCACGTCTTGTTGCACAAGGTTTTTCGCAAAGACCTGGAATTGATTATGAGGAGACATATTCTCCTGTGGTGGATGCAATTCCATTTCGCTATCTCATTAGTCTGGCAATACATGAAAAGCTGGATATGTGTTTAATGGATGTTGTCACTGCATATTTGTATGGCAGACTTGATAATGATATTTATATAAGAATCCCAGAAGGATTTAAGAGAATCCCAGAAGGATTCAAGATGTATGATGCATGCAATTCAA
The DNA here is from genome assembly GCA_026119855.1 of Campanula takesimana. Classification (NCBI taxonomy): domain Eukaryota; kingdom Viridiplantae; phylum Streptophyta; class Magnoliopsida; order Asterales; family Campanulaceae; genus Campanula; species Campanula takesimana. The sequence continues at coordinate 1,111,661 of JAOWBW010000085.1, forward strand.
ATTCTCGAGAAGTTTGTTAAATTAAATTACAAAGATCTTTGTATGGTTTAAAACGATCTGGACGGATGTGGTATAACCGTCTCAGTGAATACTTGGCGAAAGAAGGATACAAGAATGATCTTATTTGCCCATGTATTTTTCGTTAGAAAATCTGTTTCAGGATTTGTTATAACGGCTATTTATGTTAATCTAAATGTTATTGGAAGTCCAGAAGAACTTTCAATAGTTGTTAAGCTGCAAATGTGCCTACGAGGATAGAACTCCCAAAAGGAGTATTATCAGGAAGGCCAGTGATCTCACCTAACGAAATACATACCCCTACCCAGAAGAGAGGGAGGCCAATTGATCCCAAGGATTCGCATCCCCGTAAACGGGTTAGTGCCAAAAGTCGAATCCCGTTAGCGATAATAAAATTGGAATCTGATCCGATCTATCTCATGATATTGTTCCAGATTATGGATTCGTTTGGAAAACGAAGTCGGGGGACGCCTCGACATTGACATCCATTTCTGAGAATAAAGAAATATCAGTTAGTCATGCATGCATATATGAGATATGTAATCGGGATGGAACAATTATCAACGGTGTATTTACTTATACAGTAGCACCTGAGATTATATGTGGTAATGATATTGAACCTCGCTCCGTAAATGAGTGTAAACAAAGAATTGATTGGCCTAAATGAGAGAAAGAAATCCAATTAAAGTTCGATTCCTTAAAGAAAAGAGGAGTGCTTGGACCAGTAGTTCCTACACCTCTTAGGGTTATACCCATGAGATATAAATGGGTATTTACGAGAAAAATGAATGAGAGAAATGAGATTACGAGATATAAAGCTCGCCTTGTGGTATAAGGTTTCTCTCAACGGCTTGGATTGACTTTGATAAAACATACTCTCACGTTATGGAAGTTATTAGATTCTGATATTTTGTCAGATAATGATCCAGCAGATCAGAAGTCAAGACAACTGCGGCGACTGATTCACGAAGTCACTATCTAAAGCCACTTTTGAGAAGTATATGAAAACAATTGGCTTACGCAGATTGTTAGAGCTTCCACCCTTGTAGTTTTCAGGGGGAATATCCAGACGATACTCAGATTTCATTGTACTCTTTTTCCTTCGCGCGGGTTATTTTTCCCACCGGTTTTGTTACCCACCAAGGTTTTAACGAGGCAATGAGCGTTTATTGAAAAGATTGTGAGTTGTACTCTTTTCCTTCGAGATTATTTTTCCTAAAGGGTTTTTGCTCGGAAGGTTTTTAATGAGGCAACACGTGCGGCACAATTACCATTCAATAGGAATCTCCAAGGAGGAGTAGGCGACTAAGAGATCGCGAGTAATGTTTTGTTCAAGAGGAGCATCATGAAGCTAAGAAATCATGTACTCTTTTTCCTTCACTAGAGTTTTTCTCACACAGGGTTTTTATCTGGTAAGGTTTTAATGAGGCATGCTACTTAGCTGCGGACATCCAAGGGGGAGTGTTATAATATATTATTATGTGGATGTCCTTTGAACCAGAAGTGTACAAGAGAAGTTTTGCAAGATTATCTTTCGCGAAGCTTACTAAGGAAGCTTTGTAAATATCTTCAGTGAAGCTTACTAGGGAAGCTTGGTAAATATCTTCAGAGAAGCTTACAAAGGAAGCCTTACTAAAGGATAGTGTTTATCCTTATGGAAGCTTATAGAGGAAGCCAATTTTCACCTATAAATAGTAGGCTCTAGTTTTCATTTCAATATACTTCAGAAGTTCTTAACTTCTATCTTTCTCTCTTGTACACTCTCTCTATAATAGTCTTGAAATAAAATATTATCTATTGAAATTATGCTCTTGGTTCTTTAGTTTTATAACAGAAAGTCAATTTTGGGGGTTTATATTGAGAAATCTAGAAAAATAATTATGACAAAGAAACAAAGAATAATGCTTTTTAAGGAAAACCAGGGGTTAAATTTCATTATTATTATTTTTGAATTTTTTTTTAGTTTGAATAAGATATAGGATAGTATATTATATAAAAAATTATTCATACGCATTTCAACAAGTTTTTATTTTTTCTCTTTACAGGCATTTCAGCCCATTTTAGTTGAAGGACGTGCTATTTGTTTACATCCATTAGTTCGTAAGGGATTCAAGTTTTTATTTTTTCTCTTTACGACAAATTTTATGTTACCACAAATCCTGAGAGCATCTCCAACAGTTTTGTGTAAAAATTGTATTCTCTCTCTATAGTGGTGCATATTTGCAACCCATGTCTTCAAAACCATTTTCTTTAATCTTCTTTCATTTTCTTTTGTAAAAATTTTATGTTTTTTTTTCTTTTGAAAATATCTTCTTTCATTTTCTTTTTTTATGTTTTTTTTTTTTTGAAAATATCTTCTTTCATTTTATTTGTAAAATATTCATTATATTTTACATAAATAATACTATTATATTATATATATTTTATATGGTGAAAAATATACATCAAAAAAAGAAAATGAAAGAAGATATTTTCAAAAGAAAAAACATAAAAAAAAGTGAATAGGCAAGCTTGCAAGGAATAGAGTTGCTTTGTAACAGTGCGCAAGATTTAAAGTTGCGTTAGAGCTCAAATTGTTACTACGGTTTTTTTTTTTTAGCAAACGAGAAAGCAATTTCATTCACAAGTTAAAAAGAGATGGCACACCACATAGACTGAAGGCTCACCCCAAATAACAATAGCAGTTGCATTGCTTAACTTACAACAACAATATTTTCGATCCAAATCTTGAGACAATCGAATTCCACTCCAAGTAAAACTTGGACACTGCCTTAATCCGGCATTTAAGAAATCTTCTCTCTGGTAATATTTTGCGCTTAGCACTTGATATACAGAATTCGGGTTGACGACGAACCGCCCATCACATATCTCAAAATCTGTGAACCATCGTTGTGCAGTAAGACCAACGGCATCCACTTCATTGTGCGAAAATGCAATCGCCATCATTTCAAGACGAAAAAACAACAAACAGAAAACAAAGAAACACATGCTCTCACAGAGGAGAGAAAACAACGGCTCTCACTATGGAGATAAAACAACGGCTCTCACAAAGGAGAGAAATTTATTATACATCAAAAGGGAAAAACTGGAAAAATAAATCAACAACACAATTTTTGTAATCTCAACTGAGATTACAAAAATTGTGTTGTTGAATGCGTACAACAGGAATGCGCACCAAAGAAATTAAAAAAAAATTGTGTTGTTGAAGAATTGAGAATAGAAGAAGACAAACAATTTTTCAAGGAAGAAAGATCAAATTGTTACTACGTTGAAGTAATAAAGTGTGGTTAGTGATGGTCTAGCGATAATAATGAATTAAAATAACCTTTCATTCGAAAATAATTGTCTGTTTTTCGTATAAAAGAAATGTAAGTCCTTTTTAGCGGTGAGAGTGAAAGAAAAGCATGCAATAATTTATTTTGTCAAGTAAAAATTGTGTGAAAATTATGACTTACTCTCTGTGTTTCATTTTAAACTTTAAAAAATATTAGGTACAATAAATTAAGAGAAAAAAGATGACGTGTTGTGAGTGTAGATAGTTTGGTAGGAAATAGAAAGTGGGGTATGTAATATTGAATTTTTTTTTCAAATAATAGCTTTGGGAAATTTTATGTACCAAAGTACCACCCAAATTCAACTATGTACCAAAATGACATCCTTTTATGAAGTCGGCACTGGTAAAGACGTTTTTAGGCAGAAAACGGCACTACCAGTGCCGTTTTTAAGCTTGACCAAAATCCCCATTTTGACTTCTCCGGTTCGGCTTGGTTTTGGGTGGGTTTCGGGTGGGTTTTGGGTGGGTTAATTAAGTGGAGGGTTCAGGGTTAATTAAGATGAGGTTAGGGTTTGCACTTGCAGTGGCCGGCAAAGACAAAAATGTTAAAGAAGAAAACGTTATTGCCATTAATGTTTTTCTGAAGAAGAAAGCGTTACTGTCAGTAACGTTTTCTGACTGTTTTCTAACTTTTTCTGGCACGGGCTGTCACCCACCCACCCACCCTTTCCTTCCCTTCCCTTCCTTTATTAAACCCTAGCACACATTCCCTTCTTCACACATCACACACGAAATTTAGAAGAAAAAAAAAAAAAACTTCCATTGTTGAGCTGCGAAAGTGAAGAAGAAATTTGCGAAAATTTTGGTGAAGTCGTTACTCGTAGTAACGTTTTTAAAATCATAAGGTTAGTATTATTCATTTTTTTTTAATTAGTTTATTTTAATTAACCCTAAACCCTCCACTTAATTAACCCACCCAAAACCAACCCGAAACCCACCCAAAACCAAGCCGAACCGGAGAAGTCAAAATGGGGATTTTGGTCAAGCTTAAAAACGGCACTGGTAGTGCCGTTTTCTGCATAAAAACGTCCTTACCAGTGCCGACTTCATAAAAGGATGTCATTTTGGTACATAGTTGAATTTGGGTGGTACTTTGGTACATAAAATTTCCCAAAGCTATTATTTGAAAAAAAAATTCATGTAATATTTAGTGGATAATTATTGTGAGTATGACATGTGAGGTCCTAAATAAAAAAAAAACTTTTCTTTTTAGATTTTGAAATTAAAAAATGTGACAATCATAATAAAAAAAAATGTAAGTTTAAAATGAAAAGGAGAAAGTACGTAGTATAAGTCTATTTTTATTTAACGGTTTTCCCGTTATGGTTTATAGGAAATGGAATGGAATTCTTGTGAGGGGCAACTGACTTTGATTGATTGATTGCTTTACAATCCATTTAAAAATGTTTAGATGAATGTTTTATTTTATTTAAAGATGCTTTAGATAAACATTTTGATAGCAAAAATTATTGTTTTAGTTTTAGAGTTCCCAACTAGAAAAAAAAAAGAAAAAAAAAGAAAAAAAAAATTACTTCATCCCTTAATTTGCCACTTTCTATTAATTTTATTTTTCATGTTGATAGACTTCTCTTGTCTCATAACAATGGGCAAAAAAAAAAAAAAAAGATATCCTTATGCTGAATTGAAAGAATTTGAGAATATGATGTGCTCGTATCAATTAATTTCAGCACATTATATAAAAAAAAAAAATCAATATTTTTTGTTTATGTATAACATTAAAATTTTGAACATTAATATTACTAAAATCAACACTAACTAGCCAAAACAAGTTCTGAATCTAAAAACCCAACCTTAACAAAGTGAGATTTTGAATTTAAATACATGCTCAGAGATGACAACGGGTGAGTTCAGAATGGTTGCATTTTCCAAACTCACTCGTAGTTAAAATCACGAAAACCCAAACACGTTCACACCCACCCCGTTGTTTAAGCTAAAACTCAGCTCTGTCTCGCCTCGATTACTATGGAGCTTCGGAGTGTACTATTTATTATCTAACATTATTTTAAAATATCTTGTAAATATAGACCTACCATATTATATAAAGATATAAAATACAATATTAGTATATCTTGTTATAATATATTATTATGTGGATGTCCTTTGAACCAGAAGTGTACAAGAGAAGCTTTGCAAGATTATCTTTCGCGAAACTTACTAAAGAAGCTTTGTAAATATCTTCAGTGAAGCTTACTAGGGAAGCTTGGTAAATATCTTCAGAGAAGCTTACAAAGGAAGCTTTACTAAAGGATAGTGTTTATCCTTATGGAAGCTTATAGAGGAAGCCAATTTCCACCTATAAATAGTAGGCTTTAGTTTTCATTTCAATAGACTTCAGAAGTTCTTAACTTCTCTCTTTCTCTCTTGTACACTCTCTCTAATAGTCTTGAAATAAAATATTATCTATTGAGATTATGCTCTTGGTTCTCCAGTTTTATAACACGTTATCAGCACGACTTCGTTCTAGTTCCAGATCCTGAGCTATAGTCACCGAAGTAGGTACAGTATCGGTAAGATCTACATAGTCTCTTTTCAAGTTATTTCAAAATTATATCTTATATATGTTTGCAGGATTTTAAAATAATAAGTGAATATAATTCTACGATGTTTAAAATTACATCACAGTTAAAACTATGTGGAGAAAGAATAACTGATAACGATATGCTAGAGAAAACTTTCTCCACATTCCTTCTTTGATTTGCTCCTGCAGTAGCAATATCGAGAAAAAAGTTTTAAAAGATATTCTGAATTGATCTCATATACCTGAGCAAAATAATGAGTTCTTATTGAAAAACCACGAAGCCCGCCCCACTGGCTTTACTCCGTTCCCTGAAGTGAACGCGAGTATATATGATAATACTGAACGAGGCCGAGAACGTGATCGTGGACGTAATCGCAGCCGTGGTCGGGGGAAATTTTATAATCGGTATCATAATGTCAATAACCCCAATAATGATGGAAAAATCTCTCGCCACCAGAAGCGGAATAGAGAAGGTAATAATGAAATATCATCGACTAGACAAATTAAGCAACCGATAAAAATTGATAATTTATGTTATCGGTGCAGAATGAAAGGCCATTGAGCCCGTACCTGTCGTACGCCTAAACATCTTGTTAAGTTGTATCAAGCATCAATGCTGAATAAAAGGAAATATGTTGAAACAAATTTTGTCTATGAAAACGATGATGTGAATTAAGATCCATCTACAAATACACATCTGGATATATCAGATTTTCTCAATCCAGATGTAAATGATTACATACTTAATGGGGGAGAAACCCAAACTAACTAAAGTATCTGACTCATTATAATTTACTTTAGTGTGTTCTATTATTTCAGTGTGTGTGTGTTCTAACATATTTAACTTTTACTTATAAATATATTTGATTATAAATGATGTTAATATTAGTACAATATGTGGTAGTACAAAGATGATTGATGGCTCCAGAAGAGCTAACATAGTACTACTAAGAGGAACAAAAATCAGTATAAAAATGCATTGTTTTAATTTATGTCTCAAAGAAATTTACTATGCTTTAAAGATATTCGTGAAAATGGATATCATATTGAGACAAGTAATGAAGAAGAGATGGAATATTTATGCATTACAAAGACTGAATCAGGTCACAAATATGTGGTAGAAAAGTTGCCTGTATTTTCCTCTAGAGTATGATATACAAAGATTAGCATAATTGAAGTACATATGACAGTAAACCAGAAGTTTACTGATATAAATGGTCTTATTAGTAAACCAGAAGTTTACTAATATAAATAATTTTACCAGTAAACCAGAAGTTTACTAATATAAATGGTTCTACTATATGGCATGACCGGTTGGGGCATCCCGGTTCTAATATAATGCAAAGAATTATGAAAAATTCACATGGGCATACATTGAAAAACAAGAAGATTTTTCAATCTAATGAATTCTCATATGCTGCTTGCTCTCAAGGCAAATTGATAATTAAGCTATCACCAGAAAAAGTTGGAGTTGAATCTCCAAAATTTTTAGAGCAAATTTAAGGTGATATATGTGAACCGATTAATCCACCGTGTGGACCATTTAGATATTTTATGATTTTAGTAGATGCATCTACCAAATGGTCACACATAAGTTTATTATCAACTCGCAACCTGGCGTTTGCGAGAAATTCGATTATGATCACAATTTCCATATTATGTTATCAAGACAATTCGCCTTGATAATACTGGTAAATTTACATCAGAGGATTTTAATAACTATTGTACATCTATTGGAATAGATGTTGAACATCCAGTTACTTATGTTGACACACAAAATGGTTTAGCTGAAGCATTTATTAAACGAATTCAGTTAATAGCTAGACCGTTGCTTATGAGAGCAAAGCTACCTCGTAGCTTGAGGACATGTTGTTTTATATGCAGCAACACTTATACGCATCATGCCATCAAGTTATCATAAGTTTTCCCCATTACAATTGGCTTATGGTCATGAGACAAATATTTCCCATCTAAGAATTTTTGGGTGTGCGGTATATGTTCCAATTGCTCCACCACAACGCACCAAGATGGGACCCCAACGGATATTGGGGATATATGTTGGGTATGATTCTTCTTCTATTATAAGATATCTTGAACTATTAACAGGAGATCTATTTGCGGCACATTTTGCCGATTGTCATTTTGATGAAAAAAATATTCCCAACATTAGGGGGAGAAAGTAATAAGCTGGAAAAGGAAATCAAGTGGAATATATTGAAATATTATATTGATCCTCGTACAAAGCAATGTGAACCAGAAGTTCAAAAGATAATCTACTGCAAGAGATAGCGAATCAATTGTCAGACGCATTTACTGGCCTAAAAAGAGTGACAAAGTCACATGTTCCAGCTGTAAATGCTCATATACGGATTGATGTCCCGATTGGACAATCCGCTAATGAATCTAAACCATGTCTGAAGCATGGAAGGCCTATCGGTTCCAAAGACAAAAATCCTCGAAAGAGAAAATGAGCAAATTATGAGAAAAGTCCCGTCGAGGTAAATGAATCTCCTGAAGAGATACATGACAAATCTGATCAAATACTTCCAGAAGATGTTCAGGTACCTGTAATCATTAAGAATGATGAGATCTTGATCAGTTACGTCAGTACAGGAAAAGATGGAACCGCGAGGAAACAATTGTCGACAATATTTTTGCATATAATATAGCGCTTAATGTTATGGAAAATAACGAGGATCATGGACCTAGGTGTATCGACGAGTATCGATATTAAAATGATTGGCCAAAGAGGAAAGACGCAATTCAAGCAAAATTCAACTCACTTGAGAAGCGTGAAGTTTTTCGGACCTGTAGTCCATACACCTGAAGGTGTAAAACTAGTAGAGTACAAATGGGTCTTTGTGCGAAAAAAAAAATATAAAGCACATTTTGTTGCACAAGAATAAAGCATGTCTTGTTGCACAAGAATAAAGCACGTCTTGTTGCACAAGAATAAAGCACGTCTTGTTGTACAAAGTTTTTCGCAAAGACCTGGATTTGATTATGAGGAGACATATTCTCCTGTGGTGGATGCAATTACATTTCCCTATATCATTAGTCTGGCAATACATGAAAAGCTTGATATGCGTTTAATGGATGTTGTCACTGCATATTTGTATGGCAGACTTGACAATGATATTTATATAAGAATCCCAAAAGGATTTAAGAGAATCCCAGAAGGATTCAAGATGTATGATGGATGCAATTCAAATTTTCGAGAAGTTTGTTAAATTAAATTACAAAGATCTTTGTGTGGATTAAAACGATCTGGATGGATGTGGTATAACCGTCTCAGTGAATACTTGGCGAAATAAGGATACAAGAATGATCCTATTTTACCCATGTATTTTTCATTAGAAAATCTGTTTAAGGATTTGTTATAACGGCTATTTATGTTAGTCTAAATGTTATTGGAAGTGCAGAAGAACTTTCAATAGCTGTTAATCTGCAAATGTGCCTACGAGGATAGAACTCCCAGAAGGAGTATTATCAGGGAGGCCAGTGATCTCACCTAACGAAATACATACCCCTGCCCAGAAGAGACGGAGGCCAATTGGTTCCAAGGATTCGTATCCTCGTAAACGGGTGAGTGCACAAAGTCGAATCCCGTTAGCGATAGTAAAATTGGAATCTCATCCGATCTATCTCATGATATTGTTCCAGATTATGGATTTGTTTTGAAAACAAAGTCGGGGGACGCCTCGACATTGACATCCATTTCTGAGAATAAATAAATATCAGTTAGTCATGCATGCATATATGAGATATGTAATCGGGATAAAACAATTATCAACGATGTATTTACTTATACAGTAGCAACTGAGATTATATGTGGCGATGATATTGAACCTCGTTCCGTAATGAGTGTAAACAAAGAATTGATTGGCCTAAATGAGAGAAAACAATCCAGTCAAAGTTCGATTCCTTAAAGAAAAGAGGAGTGTTTGGACCAGTAGTTCCTACACCTCTTAGGGTTATGCCCGTGGGATATAAATGGGTATTTACGAGAAAATGAATGAGAGAAATGAGATTACGAGATATAAATCTCGCCTTGTGGTACAAGGTTTCTCTCAACGGCTTGGGATTGACTTTGATAAGACATACTCTCACGTTATGGAAGTTATTAGATTATGATATTTTGTCAGATAATGATCCATCAGATCAGAAGTCAAGACAACTGCGGTGACTGATTCACGAAGTCACTACCTAAAGCCATTTTTGAGAAGTTTGTGAAAACAATTGGCTTACGCAGATTGTTAGAGCTTCCACCCTTGTAGTTTTCAGGGGGAGTATCCAGAAGATACTCAGATTTCATTGTACTCTTTTTCCTTCGCGCGGGGGTTATTTTTCCCACCGGGTTTTGTTACCCGCCAAGGTTTTAACAAGGCAATTAGCATTTATTAAAAAGATTATGAGTTGTACTCTTTTCCTTCGAGATTATTTTTCCAAAGGGTTTTTGCTCGAAAGGTTTTTAATGAGGAAACACATACGACACAATTATCATTAAAAAGGAATCTCCAAGGAGGAGTAGGCGACTAAGAGATCGCGAGTAATGTTTTGTTCAGGGGGAGCATCATGAAGCTAAGAAATCGTGTACTTTTTTTTCCTTCACTAGAGTTTTTATCCCACAGGGTTTTTCTCTGGTAAGGTTTTAATGAGGCATGCTACTTAGCTGCGGACATCCAAGGGAGAGTGTTATAATATATTATTTTGTGGATGTCCTTTGAACCAAAAGTGTACAAGAGAAGCTTTGCAAGATTATCTTTCACGAAGCTTACTAAGGAAGCTTTGTAAATATCTTCAGTGAAGCTTACTAGGGAAGCTTGGTAAATATCTTCAGAGAAGCTTACAAAGAAATCTATACTAAAGGATAGTGTTTATCCTTATGGAAGCTTATAGAGGAAGCCAATTTCCACCTATAAATAGTAGGCTTTAGTTTTCATTTCAATAGACTTCAGAAGTTCTTAACTTCTCTCTCTCTCTTGTACACTCTCTGTAATAGTCTTGAAATAAAATATTATCTAATGAGATTATGCTCTTGGTTCTCCAGTTTTATAACATATTTATATATATATACACATATACTATCAAAATTTATGAAATGATTAAAAGTAAAGATATACTCCCTCCGTCCCATAACAATGTGCACAAATTGCCATTTTGGGTGTCCCATTGATAAGTCACATTTTCCTAAAATGACAAAAAATCTTTACTATTTATCTCACCCATTCTTTCTCTTACTTTACTTTTATACTCACAACACCAATCAACATACTATTCCATACCCCATTTTCTCTCTCCTACTTAACTTTTCACACTCACAACAACTACCCACCACTATTCATCTCTTAATTTCTCATGCATTTTCCATTGAGAAAATTTTGGGGAAAACTAGTTTCTCCATAAGTTATAAAAAGTCATGTTTTTATAGGGGTTAAGGTTTAGGTTTTAAAGTTTAAGGATTAAAAAGTAGACTTTTTATAACTTATGGAGGAACTAGATTCCCTCAAAACCAACTCTTTTCCATTTTGTGCACATTGTTATGGGACGGATGGAGGAGTAGTATATTCCGGTCTCCGTATACCAGATTGAACTCATACCAAAATTGTCCTAAACCCGTCATATTTAGAAAATCACTTATCAGTTTATTTATATTAAAAAATCATTATCTTGCATTATTGGCAAGATATTTTTCCCATCCCTAGTAGGGTAGAAGCCACTTAAGGGTATGGGGTCATTCGACCTTTTTGTTTTTTTTAAATGACATTTAAATATTTATAAATTTTCAAAATTGAAAAAGCAAGTCAATGGCTTACTGTAAAGAAAGTGTTATCAAAGATGTTGGCAGAGCAACGATAACACTTCGGGCAACACTTTACACACACGAGCAAAAAACAGTTCCTGAAAAGAGTTTGCAGCGGAATAAAAACACAAGAATTATTTTTTTCAAGATATATAAATTATATATCTCGGAGATGCCTCAAAAGGCGAGACCTTCACTAATAATATGATTTAAAGTACAAGCTATTGCTATTACAATTTAAGCTCTATGGAACGACTAAGTCTATACACGAGACCCTATCCTAGCCAAGACAAACTTATAATCAAAGATTAAAAGAATGAAATAGGTTTGGGAATACGGGGTTTATAGGAACCAAGGAGTGTATAGGCTTTTCTTGTGTGAGAATGTGTGTTGAAGTAGCTTCAAGTGTTGTGTCTTCAATCTTCATTCTCCTTGCTATTTATAGGCTTGAAGTATTTGGGGAATACTTCAATAATGGTTGGGTTAGTGATTAAAAACGCGGTGGAATGGTGGAGTGGCCGAGCCTTGGGGAAGAAATGCTCCACATTTCCTAAATTGTAGGAACAAATTCTTTGTGCCCAAGCCTTTGCTTAGCCTTCTTGTACCTTCATGCTATGGACGCCTTGTACATTCTTGATCAACACTCAGCCCTTTGAATGGGTCAAATCCCATGTTTTTCTTGTTGCTTTAAATCCCACATGTTTATGAATACAATCCACTTTTATCCATAAACTCTTCTTTTATCTTCCTTGCAATATTCTAACATAATATATTCCCAGACTGTCCATCGGGTAACACTGGGACAGTGTTGGCAGCACTTGTGGTAACACCACGTTCTGCACTTACAAAAATATATTTTGAAAATGCTATTTTTGTCGATAAAATTTCATTATGATATCATTTTGACGCTGTAATTGCCATCTTATCATCGGGCAGGGGCGGATTTATGACCAGGCGAGCGTAGGCGATGACCCACACTGAAATTTTTTCAGAAAATATTTACCGAGTATTTTCCCGCATATATCACTATATATTTTCTATGTCTCTTAATAGCCAAGTATGTATGGCAGCCAAGTGGTAAGAATGCGGATATAATTGTAGGAAGTTTGAAGTTCGATTCCTTGGAAGTACTCCCGAAGTCTCATTTATATGTCACTTTTGATTTTTTTTTTCTTTTCTTTTCTAAAGCTACCCACCTATTATCTGATTAAACCCACCCACTTTTACTGTATTCTTGTTCTCTTTTCTAAATTCACCTACCATTTTTATGAATTCTGATTATACCCACCCACCTTAAGAAAGTAACAAAAATACTAAATTTAACACTTAAACCTCATTCAAAACAAAATTTGTTTTTTTTTTTTTTTTTTTACATTTTGAGACGGAAGGAGTAACATAAATTAACACTTAAACATTTATTTATCGTTATTTTCTTTTACGTTGAATACTCACATTAAATAGGTGAATTTTTTTTGCCATAATAAATAAGCGGATTTTTTTTTGCCCACGCTGGATATACATCTTGGATCCGCCACTGTCATCGGGGCGGGGCAAAACTATTCTCTCATCAAAATCCGTCTCATCAGTGGCGTATCCAGGATTTGAGGAGAGGGTGTACACTTTCTTCCGGGTTCGGGGATAAGAATAATATACTTGTATTATGTTTAACACTCTGCACCCCTCTTCTTTCAAAAGTAACAACTTACACCCCAAAGTTTTTTTTTGTTTTTTTTATAACTACTCGGTATTTTTTTTTTATAGAAAATCCAGGGTGTGCAGCTGCCCACCCTGGTCACACACTGGATCGGCCCCTAGTGTCATATATGTGAAACCGTGAAACCGCTGGTAAAACTTCCTCTATTTGGAGAGCTCAAACCCGTGATTAAACTTTAAAACTGTATACAGCTGCAACTTGCAAATCTGCTTCTTCACAGCTTGCTTGCGCATGTCGATATGTCCCAATCCATTTCCTCCAAAATTGTAGTTTTCATTTTCCAAACAGTAAAATTTAATCCCATCCCCCTTACAGCCTGTCCGTTTCCTCCTCCCCTGGCCCCACGTCGGCACAGACTCTGACATCAAAAATCTTTTTTCTGGCTACAATTCAACCACGTGTCCCATCCGTACTCGTCAGCAACTAGATTTCCTCCTTCTAAAGATGGGTAGATACAAACATCTCTCATTCTCAGTTTCCTCTTACTTTACTCGTTATTGATTGGACATTATTTTTATTTCCTCCTCAAATAGTACTAACCCAAAAATAAATTTAAAAAATGAGGTTCATCGACGGCGGTGCTGCCAAGATTTTCCCGGCGGGGTGGAATTTGGCGGCGAAGTCTTGTGACTCCTGCAAGTTAGCGGCGGCGCTTCTGTTCTGCCGCACGGATTCTGCTTTCATGTGCATGGCGTGTGATGTTAAGTTGCACAAGATGGGTACGGCCGCCGTGCGGCACGAGCGCGTGTGGTTGTGTGAGGCGTGTCAGCAAGCTCCTGCTAGCGTCACGTGCAAAGCGGATGCGGCGGCGCTCTGCGTCACGTGCGACCGTCATATCCACTCTGCTAATCCGCTCGCTCGGCGCCATGAGCGGGTACCGGTGGTTCCGTTTTATGAGACGGCGGAGTCCGTCGTGAAGACCACCGCTGAAAGCTTACTCGTTGATGCCTCAAACGAGGTGTGTGGCGGGGGCGTTGGGAACGAAGAACTAAGTATTGGTAACTCCGTCCCGGTTAACTGGAGTACTCTCCCGAAGGCCAATATTGCTAAAATTCCCGGCGAGGTTCAGCCGGATTTGAAGTCAATTGAATTCCTATTCTCGGAGCCGGATCAGTTACTTGATTTCGATTATCCAATCTCTACTAACCACCCCGGACTCCATAGTCACTTTCTCAATACCGGAACCGACAGCGTGGTTCCAGTTCAACCGGCGAAGCCTCTCCCTCGGGCTCCAATTCTCGACCACTCGCCGGAGACTCGATTCGAAATCGATTTCACAAAATCAAATATCAGTTCCTACAACAATAACAGCTTCAACAATCATTCTATTAGCCACAGCGTAATTATCTCATCTCTACTACTACTACTTTAAATCCACCTGCAATTCCAAATTCATAAGGTCAGAAAACAATTCAAAAAATGAATATGTTTGACATATCAATTTGAATTTGATTTTTACAAAATCAAAAGTGAGTCAAGATCTCTTGTACCACTCTGTGTGCCATTCTCTGTGCAGCAAGTGATCCAATGGCTCACGATTGTTAAGACTAATGTTATAATAATGTCATCCATACATGTGAGCCGTTGGATCACTTGTGGCACATGGGAAGGGCATACAGAATGGTACAAGAGATCAAAAGTTGATCATCCATTCTAATTAATGGATTGGTTAAACTAAATTCAGGTTTCTTCGTCGTCGATGGACGTCGGAGTTGTACCTGAAGGGAACTCAATGTCGGACATATCGTACCCTTTCGCACTGCAAATTAGCAATGGTGTAGATCTGAATGGTTCAACAAATGCTACACAATTGTCCGGCATGGATCGAGAAGCTCGAGTTATGAGGTACAGAGAAAAGAGGAAGAACCGGAAATTCGAAAAAACAATCCGGTACGCATCCCGGAAAGCATACGCCGAGACACGGCCGAGGATCAAAGGCCGGTTTGCAAAACGGACGGACTCTGTTGACTTAGAGGTTGACCGCTGGTTCACCTCTAATGGCGCTTCCAAGGTTTCATTCATGGGGGACGCCGAATACGGCGTCGTTCCGTCCTACTGAGACGAAGCATGGACTTTTATTATGGTAATTTTGCGACTCTTGTAATATTATTAATTAACAAATGATTTTAATGTTTGTATTAAAAGTGGTAATGACCGTTGATATCTGGAGGGTTCGTACAAATGTTTCTCAAAAGTCCTGATACTTTTTGTCAAAGGCGATGCTAGGGGCATAAAAGAATGTCATAAAATGATGTGGCGATATTTTATTGGTTACATCGATAGTGGACCCGACACACTTTAATTAAAAACATCAATAAAATTTTGACACATTATTTTATAGATCAAATTTTGTGGCATTTTTTTGTGACTTTATATTTACTTTTTTTTGTCTAGGGGGGTTTTATATGTAATCGTTCTACCTTTCTACTTTTATCCAAATTTCACGTGAATCTGTTATTTATTTCTTAGTGGTTATGCCACTATATTTATTAATCTTTTATCACTATAGGACCATTCTGGAAAAAGGATATAAATATTTATATTTCCTCCGTTTCAATTTAAACTTTGAAAAAAAAATTAGGTTCAAGTATTAAGATAAAAGTGATGTGTTCGAGTATAGATGGTTTGGTACGAAAGAGAAAGTGGAGTAAGAAATAGTTAGTGGGTAATTGTTGTGAGTATGACATGTAGGCCCACAAATAAAGAAGCTTAAAAAAAATTAATGTTAAAATGAGACACCCAAAATAAAAAAAAAAAATTAAAATTTAAAATATGAGAGAGTATCAGATAATAATTTAATGGGGTAACTTGTTTGTGAATAAATGCAATGATTTCGGTTATCAAGTGTTTGATTTGTCTTATTATGGACAGTTGGGCGATTTTCATATGAGGATACTTTGGCATGCCAGAAGCTGCCCCCTTGATTTCAGATACAGCACGTCAGAAAAAAAAAAAAAACGAAAAAAAAAATTGATTTAGGGAGAAAATAGTTTTTTACAGAATTACAGATTTTTTTTTTTATGTGCAAATATTTGACGAGCATATAAAAATAGTTTAATAAACACGATTTTTTATAATTTAAGAAGAAGCTAATTTTCTCAAAATCTTGTGAAAAAAAATGTGCCTTGATTTGCGGATGTTGTATTCTAAAAAAATATCATAGGGGATCTTTAGCCTTCCACTTGAGAACCATGCGCAAATCTTGAGCTATGTTAGACTCGGTGTCCAGCGAAGAAGCTCCAACTTTAAAATCAGTGAACTGTATTGTGAGATGGTGTCACTACGATCGTGCGTATAGACATAGAAATAAAGCCCAAACATAAGATATGATACTTAAACTTAAAACATGAACTAAAAACTTTACAGTGCTCTTGAGTGCTCAAGTCGAGTAACACCACGAGTTCACTCGAGCTCGAGCTTTCACGAGCCGAGCCCGTGCCGAGCTCGAGCCAGCTCGAATCGTGTAACAGCCCTAGACATGATGAGAGGCTCCTCACGAGATGCCTTTGACAAGATGGACATAACGAGATGCTCTCTTGACAACCTCCTGATTGATGCAGGTCTCTATTTGACGAGTTCCTTATGAAGTAGTTGTCATGGGCTGATCTAGTGGGGCCACAATTGGGCTTGGACCCAATTAACATATATTGGCCCTTTTTGGTGAGATTGGGGCAAATAATTTTGGCATTGGCGCAGTTATCTAAATCCTTAAAAGAATCATATTTAAAAATTTTGTATACATTAATTAGTTAGTTTGCTAACATGATGTGTACATTCAAATTGTATTATCATTTTGGTGCATTCAAAACCCTAAATCTCATCTCCACAAATCCAACAGACTCTTGCTAAAGCCATATGAGTTAGTAGGAAGAAAAAAAGGATGACCTTAGATGTAGCTTTTACTTTTCCTTTAGGGAAAGTTCCAATCTCCTTTTTCTGTCAAACAAATATGGCAGGCTGAGATTGAGAAGGGGACTCAGCCATAAGTTTGTTCAACTCAACATTAGCTTTTTTCTTTACTATCGCTATAGTCGAAATTGTAATACCACATTTCACATCGGCTAGTGTAGTTTAATGTGCTATTAATAAGCTCACAAAACTACCATTGAGCATCAATAACATCTATAGACTTTTGCGTGAGCCTATAGTCGATCAAGTGGACCCAAATTGTTTATGTTCAGTGGGCAAGTGCGTTGTGCTTATGTAGCGGACCGGGTCTCTAGGATCAGGTCGCGTTACAAATGGTAACAAAGGTGAATCCCGGCCGGAAAGATTGCATCTCGCCCGGGGTTGCGATCTAGGTAGACCTAGTGGTCTTTGCCAGTGACGACAAGGATTTAAGTAGGGGTGTTTGTAGTACCCCATCCCACATCAACTAGATGTGTGAGTTTAGTGTGGTAAATAAAAAATTGTACATTCAAGCAGGACCTTAATTTAGAGGTTATATTTTTTCCCTTATGTCTATAATTATAGTAATTTGCGGAGTTAGTATTAGGGTTTTCACTTCAACCTATTTTATTAGACCTGGAACTGCTCCTCTCAAATTTGCTCCATTGCTCATCCCATGTAAAAATCGGACAATGTTTTGTAAAACGTTGTCTACATACAATGTAAAACGTGTGCTACCCAAAAAAATAACATTTTTGTATAACGTGGAGTTATCACGGTTAGACAATTATTCCACATCTACAACTAAAGAGAGAAATATAGACCGGTTTGGTTTTAAGATTGAACCTCTAATATAGTCTAGTACCGGCCCAATCCAGCCCATGCTCAAACTTGGGTCTCTCTATGCTTCTGACCCATCTCTAATTCTAAGAAACACGAGAGTTAACACATTTTATATGTGTTTTAAAACTTTTTGCGTTGTGTAACAAACGTTTTACAAAATATTTATTGATTTTTACATAAAAAGAGCGGTGGAGCAGATGTTTAGAAGAAGCGGTTTGAAATCCATTTTTCATTTTCTTAAGTAATCCATTAAAATTTTGAAAACTACCAAAAATTTAAAGAAAAAAGTTAAATTGGATCGTTTAGGTTCAGTCAGCCTAGGTCTTTTATTTTAGGAAACATTGTCAATCATTCAATAATGCTAAATAAAAAATAAAAAAGTAAAAATAAAAGAGGAATAATATATGTATGACCAAACTCACCAAATTTTTTAATTTTTTTTTTCGAGAAACACACCAAGTCACCAATTATTTTCATCTCCTAGAAACTTGGAATTCGCTAATAACTCTCTTAGTCCACAACCACATGATTAATTTTCAACAGTCTTTGCCCACATGGTAATTACATGGACAATGCATATGGTCACAGCTTAGAACTACCGCAATTCAATTTTCGCAAGCAATGTGGACTTTTTATTAAATGATTATTTATGTGAATGTACAATTTTTCCAAATTTAGTAGAGTCAGTCTTATGAAAAACTTTTACATTAAAAAATGTGTAAAACTTTTTTCATAGAGCAAATTACAATTTAGGGCCTAATGTCTACGAGGCGGTTGCAGTTTAGGGCCTGACGTCCAAAATTTGGCGATTTAGGGTCTGACTTGATATTTTCGTTGTAGAATGGGGCTTTTTAACGGTTTTTGTTAGAAAAGTTAGTTAAGTCACATGTGATTTGCACGTGATTGACGAAATGGGTCAATTTGAAATGAGAATTAGTGCTTAAGGGGTAAAATATAAATACTTAAATTTAAAGTCGCAAAATATAAGTTTTATAATTTTAAATTAAAATATTTAAATAAAATATCTAATATATTAAATTTTTGATTTAATTTTTTTAAATAAATAATCATTTCTCTTCAAGAATATTTTTTTTTCAGAGAAAATTGATAAGTTTTGTCCATCTAAATTGATGGAGATGGTGGTCAATGGTGTTTTGAGACGAGAGAGATGACGAAAATGGGAGGTTGGAAGCGAAGATCTAAATCTGGAAAAAAAAAATATTTTTTCAAAGAAAATTCATAATTTGTTTGTTTTATTTTAAAATTTTATATAAATATTTTTATTTATATCTGGGAAAAAAAATTGTCAAAAATATTTTATCAAAAATAATTTATTTATTTATATTTAAAAATAATTAAAATAAATTTTTTAATATATTAGTTATTTTTTTTCAAAATTTTAATTTAAAACTTGAAAATTCATATTTTGTGACTTGAAGTTTAAGTATTTATATTTAACCCCTTAAGAACTAATTCTCATTTCATATCGATCCATTTCGTCAATCACATGTGACTTAACTGACTTTTCTAACGAAAACCGTTTAAAAACCCCTATTTTGCTAACAATGTGTCAAGTCAGGCCGTATTTCGCTAAATTTTGCACGTCAGGCCTCAAACTGCAACCGCCTCGTAGACATTAGACCCTAAATTGTAATTTTCCCTTTTTTATATTAAGTGCTCGTTTAGTAGCTGAAGGGGATAAGACAGTATTATTAAGAAGGGTATAATTAAGACTTGAAGTAATTATACGGGTCTTACTAATCTTGATAAATTTTTAATATTTATGTTTGGTAGGAGTAGTAATAAACACCACAATCATATCTAAAATTAATACCTGATATCATTTTTATTAGTAAAGTACAAAATTACCCATGATATCTATTTAGCCCTAACTAAGAATAGTATTACTTCTTCCATTGTTAAGAATGTTTGAAGAAATATTGACCTCTCTCCAGATGAATCAATTCAAAAAAAAATTAAGGTGCTGGAGTACTAAAAATTTGATTCGGAATTGATTAAGAGTTTCCTATGATAAACTGAGATTACATGATTTTTTTGTTGAGGAATTTGAGTTTTTTGTTATAACAAATTAAAAAGGTTATGATCAAATAGATGGATCACAAAATCTTGAGAAAACGCGTTTTTTTTTAGCTCATAGGAAAAACGCGTTTTAAAAAAACACGGTGACATTTTTGTAAATATGTGGAACTTTTTAAAAAAATGCACGGTGGCATTTTTGTAAATAATCAAAACTTCTCAACGGTTCTGGATATCAATATAAAACCTTCTGGATATGAGATTGATAGCAAGAACCTTTGAAAGTGATAGCCAGAACCTTTGAAAGTGATAGCCAGAAGGGCTCTGGATATCAATATAAAGCGTTCTGGTTATGAGATTGATAGCCAGAACCTTTGAAAGTGATAGCCAGAAGGGTCCTGGATATCAGTATAAAGCATTCTGGATATCAATATAAAGTTTTTTGGATATAAGATTGATAGCCAGAACCTTTGAAAGTGATAGCCAGAAGGTTTTGAAAAACACGTCTTTCCTAACCACTAGGAAAAACGCGTTTTACAGGAGACCAGCTCTTCAATTGAATTAAGAGCAATAACTCCATGAAAAGATACATTTGAGAGGTCTTACGAAATGTATTGAGAATGAATCAAGGCCTCAAAGCTGAGGACTGGGATTCAAGATTTGATGAAGTGATTACATTAAAGAGGATCAAATTGAATAATAAAAAAAAATAGCAGATTTATGAAGATACAACTAAAGGTTGACCTAGATTGCACCACGAATGATGGAGCCGAAGGGAGTTTGATGATACTGGAACGAATTTGCTGGAAAGAAACCTGGGAGAGATGCTTGGTTGATTTCATATAAAGGGGGTATTTTTGTCATAATAATTTATCCTCACAATCCTTGCACACGTCTTAATAATACCACATTTTATTAGGGATAAATAAGGAGGGAACAAAAGGGCCTAATCCAGATTATTGGTTTTAATTATCCTATGCATTAATTTCCTACCAAACACAAATGTAACAAACATTGGTATTATTAATCCCAGCCAAGACGCTAATACCGACTACCAAACGGGGCCTAAGAGATTATATTATATATTAAGGGATGGAAATAAATTTTACACTAAAACGAGTGTAAAACAAATTTTTCTCTAAATTTTTACAATTTAATATAGTCTAAACTTTTTTTTTATTAGTGGTTTTTTTTTTTTTTGAAATATTCTAGAAAGTTGAAACGGTTATCTGATAAAATAAGGAGAACGTATAAGATAATTTATTTGTTATTCCGTCTCAAAGTCAATGCTAGAGAACTCATATTTATACCCAAAACATATGAGTTCTAATTCCATAAGGATTCTAATAGATCTCCTAATTCTAATAACATATCTATTTCCTAATTAGAAATACTCCTAACTAGGTAAATATTCTAAGTTGACTAGGTAACTAAATATTCTTTATTTGATATGGAGATTGAGTATATCTCTCAATCTCCTAACACCCCCCTCAAGTTCAAAGATCTACAAAATAGATTTTCAACTTGCAAAAAATAAATAAAAAATAACTAAAATTTCAAAAAAATAAAAATAAAATTATTGTTTCTTCATCGATAAGCAGTTATTGTGCCAACAGTTGTTGAGGCAGGTGTGAGGACATCAGACAGCACATCTGACCGCACATCTTGCTGCTACTGGTTGCTTCGTTTGTGTAAACTGGACAATTCTTGCTGCATGTCGTGATCTTCATCTTCTTCTGACAAGTTGGACTTTTGTAACACCGATTTCTTTTCTTCTTCGACATGTTGCTCTATTTGCAACGCCTATACTTTTTTTTCTCGCAACGCGGACATGTTACTCTTCTCGCAATGCCGACATGTTGCTCTTCTTTTTTTTCAATATTCGTTTTTAAAGTGAACGACACTTAATCACGTTTTTAGAGTGGGCTACCACTAAATCACGTTTTTAGAGTGGACTACCACTTAATCATCGTTTTTATAGTAAACGACACTCAATTAAAAGATGGAAGTGATGTTAATATGGTTGATGTGGTGATCGGACCATCACTATGGTGTGGCCGGAATATTTGAGGAATAAACAATTATTTCTAAAAAGAAAGGCAAAAGACTTTCTTTTTTTTTTTAATTTTATTTTGATAGAAGAAGTGAACCTTTGTAATCAGTCTTTATTTGCTAGAGATAACCGCCGGTGATTCACCGTAAATCAAGTATTCATAGGTTTTTATGGATGAGTTTGTTGAGGAGGGGTATGTTTGGCCGGTTGTTTGGCCGTTTGTCTGGCCAGTTGGTTGATCATCTGGTTGGCTAGACTTGATTATAGATAATATTTTCTCAAAGTATAAAGCCATTATGGATCATAAAGCTCTGATACCATGATAAAATATGAAGAACGTATAAGATAATTTATTTGTTATTCCGTCTCAATGTTTACAATGCTAGAGAACTCATATTTATACCCAAAACACGAGTTCTAATTCCATAAGGATTCTAATAGATCTCCTAATTCTAATAACATATCTATTTCCTAATTAGAAATACTCCTAACTAAGTAACTATTCTAAGTTGTTTAGGTAACTAAATATTCTTTATTTGATATGAAGATTGAGTATATCTCTCAATCTCCTAACATTATCTTACAATCAAATCGAGTTCAAATGAAGATAAAAGAATAAATGATTGAATAATAATTTGGTCCCCTAACTTGGCACTTTTTATTAGTTTGGTCCCTCATGAATATTTTTTATTAGTTTGGTCCCTTATGTTGGCATTTTTCTCCAGTTTGTCCCCTTTGTTTGCGGAATATTCAAAAATAGCGAAATACCCTTGTTATGCCTAATTAATTGGTCCCTAAACTTGACACATTTTATTAATTTAGTCCTTTATGATTATTTTTTAAATAAGTGTATCTCTTTTCTATATATATTTTTTTATCTAAGTTTTACATATTCAAAATACCTCATTCTATATTATGGTTTTCAGAATGTTTGATACATAATATAAGAAGTATAAAATTTGATCATTAAAAGTAATTACTTCATGGGTATTATAAATATTTTATATGAATATAACTGTTAAAATTCACATTAATTGATGAAATATGCGAACTATTATTTATGGATCAAGCTATAATTTTAAGGGTGTTGTAGATATTCCACACGGGACTAAACTGATAAAGGTATTTTTGAATATTCCACCAATGGAAGGGGCAAATTGGCATAAACAGCCAACATGAGGGACCAAAATAAAAAATATTCATCAAGTGTCAAACTAATAAAAGATGTTAAGTGTAGGGACCAAATTATGTGACCAAGATTTTTTTGAATGTTACACTCTACTTTCCTCAACTTCTTTTATTTTCAAATGTGTCCTTTAAATTACATATTTCATGCTTGGTCACATTTTCTTCAAAATTATAATTTACCACCCTTATATTTCCTCATTTACAAATCTACCCCCTTTCAGTTTATATATTACATTTTACCCTTAATCTTCTTTCATTTTCAAGTCAATATCCACGCTTTGTAACTTACACTTTATCCCCTTAACTTCTCTTATTTTCTTATAAGTTAAAAAACTTAACGAACAACAGTTGGGAAGTCAAATGGCTTTGCACGGGTCTGTACTAGTCTCCTCCAAAATCGTGACGGATCCAAAATCTGAGTGAAAGCACAAAATACATTGCAAAAATGTAAAATACAATTGTGAAGAATTTTTTATGTTACGAAGTTAGAACCCATAAACTCTATAGCTTGACACTTAATCACTAAACAAAACACACCATATAATTCAATGGGTACACTTTCAACCATAAATACAGACGTAACCGGTAGCTCCACCCATTCTACACCACCACCCATTCTACTAAGTCAAAGTATATTAAAAAATTGAAAACTTAACGAACAACAATTGAGAAGTCAAATGGGACCGTGCTTTGCACGGTTCTGTACTAGTCTTCTACAAAATCGTGACGAATTCAAAATTTGAGTGAAAGCACAAAATACATCACAGAAATGTAAATACAAATATGGAGAAAAATGTTTGTTACAAACTTGAACATATAAACTCTATAGCTTGACACTTAGTCACTAAACTAAACACACTGTATAGTTCAGTGGGTGCACTTTCACCCATAAATACAGTTGTAATTGGTAGCTCTACTTATTCTATTAAGTCAAAGTATATTTAAAAACTAGTTTAGAAGGCTAACTAAATTAAAAAGTTTGTTCAGTTTTATCAAGTAATAATTTCACCTTATATGTAACTTTTTACATTCAAACTTATGAAGAAATAAACATAAATTCAATTTATAATTAGACTCCGACTACCGTTTGGAGATCGAAGACATGCGTGCGACTGGCTGGCGGCCGACAATTAGACTCTGACAACCGGCGTCCGAATTTCGGAAACCGGTGGCGGTGGTGGTGGCAGGAGACAGTAGCATTGATGCAGTATTATAATTTTGTATTACTGCATCTTACATGCATACATACTACTGTACTGCATACTGTTGAGCATTTAAATTTAATGAGAAACTTGTGGGGGAGTGGTTTATTTAAAAAAGGAGTTGTGGGTCACTCTCCCTAGTATAAACTTAAAAATCAGCGCGCTAGCTCCAAAATTCAAGAAGTTGCATACTTGCATCGTCGACTCGTCGTGGTGTGGAGTTTCAAGCATGAAGAATCAACTGATTCCTGGATTAATTTTATCTGGTACGCCTATTTTCAAAACTACATTAATTTTCATAATTAATTAGCTGTAAAGAGTTCCGTTCACAATCTTAGGGCTCGTTTTGAAGTTTGTGAAAGGAACGACCCGACTTGAGGAAACGGGCAGGAAGTCCGGCCTAGCACGCCCCGACCTGAGCATCACATACTGAACGAACCCAGGTCGAACCTGGATATCATTAGCTCGTTTGAACCGATATGGGAAGTCGTAGCCAAGAGGAACCGAACAAGGATTCCGAAGACCAAACCGTCTCTATTGACTTTCAGCTCGTTGGCCGAGCTGACCACGATAACCAAGATTACTCTAAAAGGGCCCTTCATCGGTGCCCGCGGACACGCCCGACTCGAGGTCGGACTTCTCGGAATGTTTGCTCGGTCATACGAGCTCGGACTTGTATCTGACCCCGCCATGATTGTAAGAATAGGAGGCCAGGCCCAATTCTCCGATGAGGCCCATTGATGACTTCTAGAAGTGTTGCCCTAATACAAACATGATGAGTCATAGATGTGGATAAATACAAATCCCTACGTTCAAGGAAGGAATCTAGGTGACAAGGCATGGATTCTGGGGTATATATAACACCCTCATTCAGCTGGAGAGAGGTTAAGCTCTCTAACCTCACTCTTTCTCTCCAGATTTCATACTTAAGCAGACTAACTCATTCTCACGCCGGAGGGCCTTCGCCGGTGAAGCCCCGGCTGAGTTAACGTTTGTTCATCTCTTTCAGGCTAACAGGCATCCAGATATCACTCCGTGGATCCGGCTCAACTGATTGCAATATTTGCACGATCAGTTTGTATTTTGGATAAAAATTTGTATTGAAGATGATTCAGATATCATGATCAATGAATTCCAGACATACTATCTGGCTCAATTGATTCCCATATTTGTGTAATTTTATCGTTATTTATCATATCACTCAAATGCTTTGTTATTAATTTGTTATATCCATGATTAATCTTATCGCCTATCTTACTTTGTCCAGGAAATCTTATCGCCTATCTTACTTTGTCCAGGAAACCTACGTCTCAGACTAAGGTTCTTACTTTCCTTTTTGGTCTGTCTCAGACTAAGGTTCTTAGTTGCTTTATTACCTTAAATGGACAATGGGACCCACTTGTCATTCTCACAACAAAAACTTTCTACCCACTTTCCCTCTCCTACTTTCTCCTATTTTACTTTTCATACTCACAACATTTACTTTTTCTTAATCTCCGTGTAAAGTCAAACTAAGAACCTTAGTCCGGGACGGAGGGAATATCTTTCTATTATATTCTTCTCAATGATCATCCATTGTTCTCTCCTACATTTCTTGTTTTACACAATACACCATTGCATATCCTACTTGACGTCCAAACTGAAATTCAGTCCATTTTCTTTGTTGTGGGCGCCGCCCTTCCTTCAACCGCACACATTGTGAGAGCTCTTGTAACACCTGGTTACCCCATCTTATCTTCAATTTGAAAGGTTGGATTTTGTTCAAGAACTCATTCATCACAAAAGATTAATGCAATTACATATTAAATTTTGGAAAAAAATATTCTTCGACAAACCATGTTTCCAAAATTTAGTATTTTGGGCACGATCAAAAAGAAAACATACTTATAATCGATTTTTAAAAGTTCACAGGTCAAGAAAAACAAAACCAACAATTCCATAAATTTAACAATTGCCTCAACACACAATTTCTGAAAATTTAAAAAATATTTGTTTATATCAACAAATCAATGGGAATCATATTTCTTTCTCGCTTCCTCTCTCTTTGTCACCCTTTTCTGTCCATTCCATCTCCGTAAGGACCATAACGCTTGTATGGATCTTGCATCTTGTGCACATGACTCATGGCACCAAACACACCATAACCACCACTTTCATCATCGCTAGCTTGGTCCAATGCCATCAAATCATCCCCATACTTGACACTTTTCATCCTCATCTGCATCACCTTTCCTTTGGGTTCCGATCCTTTAAGAAGGCCAACAACTTCCTTCATATTTGGCCGTTTCTCAGGCTCGCTTTGCACACACAAAGCAGCCACATTAATAGCCTGTTTCAGCTGATCTTCATCAAAGTTCCCTCGAAGTTTTGGATCAGCAAGATCTCTAAACCTCCCTTTTGCTATGTATGGCTCGGCCCATTCTGTTACTGTCCTCTTAACTCCGCCAGGTAGCTTTTCTATCGGTTTTCTTCCGGTGAGGGTTTCTAGTAGAAGAATCCCAAAGCTATAAACATCACAACTTTCAGAAACTTTTCCCCACATTGCATATTCTGGCGCCAAGTATCCAAGTGTGCCCTTGACTCGGGTCGTCATGTGGCTAACACCATCTGGAATTAGCTTAGCAAATCCAAAGTCAGCAACTAGTGGGTCAAAGTTTGAATCTAACAGCACATTACTAGCCTTTATGTCCCTGTGTATTATGTGTGGTGTAACCTCATGGTGCAAATACCTACAAGATTAAATGGAGGAACAATATATCAAAACTAGTTGAGTTTAAAGCATAAATTCTTGTAATCGGTAGTGACTGAAAAAAATAATCCCTCCGTCCCAAATTAAATGTCACACATTCCATTTCGGTCCATCCCAAAATTATTGTCACATTTCCAAATTAGGAAAGAGTTTTAGTGCAATTTTACCATGCACTTTTGTTAAAAACGTTGACAAGTCAACTTTGACATTTATTTTGGGACGGAGGGAGTATTAATTTTTCTGATATGCTACATAAGAATGTATTTGTCTAAGAAATAAATTTAGCTTACAGTAATCCCTCTGCTGAGCCAATGACAACTTTCATTCTCTTTTTCCAGTCCAGCTGAACTTCACCAGCAAATTGACCATGGAGATGAGAGAGCAAACTGAGATTGGGCATGTAATCGTAGACGATCAGTCGTTGTTCTGCTGATGCACAGTATCCCCTTAGCCCTAGCAGATTCTTGTGACGGACCCTTCCAAGAACTTCAACTTCCACAGCAAATTCCATCTCTGCTTTTGAATTCATTGACTTCAACTGCTTTACTGCTATCTGCATCAGAAAAAGATATCAATACAAGTAACCAAGACATACCTGAAGCTTGGGATTGGTTCTATCGGGGATGAATAGCCGTATGTATTTCAGTATACATCAGTAATCACAGGTACTACCTCCGCCCCAAAATGAATGTCCCAAAATATTTCAAATTTGCTCTTTATCAAGAGCAAATTGGAAAATCTTTTGGACATTCGTTTTGGGAGGGAGGGAGTATATCACACAACCTCAGTCATTGCAAAAGGCTTTGTTTATGTAAGTGAAGTCTTCTGCAATGACTTCCAGGATATGTATTTATTCTTGATATACTCCCTCCGTCCCAGAATAAATGTCCTACTTTCCATTTTAGTTTGACTCAAAATAGATGTCGCATTACTAAAAAGAGGATATGAATTGTGGTGATCTTCCTGTACTACCATGTTAATAGACACAACCATTGCAATGCCATGAGAAGTGCTACTATACATACATGAATAGATTGGGGCAATCAAAGAAACATAAGTAAAAGTTTAAAAACATTGACTTATCAACTATGACATTTATTCTGGGACAGGGGGAGTATATGGTTAATATGCTACGTACTTTTGTTTTAGCTTACTACTTGATAAATATAAAACGAATGAGATGGAAATTCCTCAAACATTAAAGATATGAAAGCTATCATATAAACTCAAAATGATTATTACCTGAAGACCGTCTGTAGTTTTTCCCCAGTAAACGCTTCCAAACCCTCCCTCTCCAAGCTTGTTTTCTTCGCTGAATCCGCCAGTGGCAGTATGCAACTCCTTGTAGGTGAAAATTCTCCATGGAGATTTGCCTCCACCAATAGGCACCCTAAAAACAGACATAAGGATCCCCTTGAAATTTCATGTAAATACCTCATACTAGGCTTAGACATGGATTACAGCATTCAAATGATCTAGCAAATAAATTCAAGATGGAAAACTATTATTACACGTACCCTTCATCAACCTTCTCTGAACCACAACAGCTTAAGGAGGACCCCATAGCTCCCGAGCGGATTCTGATTCAGTTAGACAAGTTAATAAAACAAGGTCTGCCTTTTTAAACCAGCCTAATTTCATTTTAGTCAATTCATACATAATATACCGTCCCAGGCCGGCCATTGTAAATAATATAATCTGATGTACCTGGGGGTACTTGGGGTTTAATATAAACTAGTAAACCACTATAATAAAACACATTTGAGGATCATTAAGAATAGCAATGTTGATTATTAGGTTAAGTAGGGCAAGGTATAAGTATTACTTATTCTGTATAAGGTAACAAGATCAGGACAATAATAATCAAAGAGTGAACCTCTAAATTATTAGGATAATATTAAATGCCAATTTTACGGGCTTTTCTGAACCAAGTCCATTAGCTGCAGTACACTTTCTTATACTCCCTCCGTCCGAAAATGATCTTCCTACTTTTTTCGCTGTTAACACAAAGGATCTTTGAGCAGTAATTTTAGGTTGACTCAATTGTACTAATGAAAATCTATATTGACACACCATCAACAATACTATCAATAACAAGTTTTAGATTTTCATTAGGATAATTACGTCAACATAAAATCATTGCTCAAAGTTCTTTTGTAGTAACGTCGAAAAAAGTATAAAGATCATTTTGGGATGGAGGGAGCATATTTGTGGGAATTGGGATGGTCCTCCATAGGATGTCATAGTGTCAGAATAGAATAATTTTTGTGCCGATGATTGATAACTAGAGTAAGGGAATAAAACATCTTGCACCATTTGTAAACATTACATACTCCCTCCATCCCAAAATGATCTTCACATTTGCCATTTTTCGTTGTCCCAAAAAGTTCTTCCAATTTCTACAATTTGGGCTTAAATGTGGATAAACACAACATGGCTAATGAAGCAAGTGTTCATATCCTTAAAAAGTTTGAATAGTCAAATATGAAGATCATTTTGGGACGGAGGGAGTATTAAGCTTTGAGCTAATGCTAGTGAATGGGTATACGAGCGACATTGTCGTAAACTCTATACAGTACTATGTTCTATCATTGTTCTTTATTTTTCATCTTTCACCATATATATAAGCTCGATATCTAGTTTAGAACAAAACACATCCATTTGTCACATTTAGGGAATAAGCTTGGAGCCGCCTGAATAAGCCAGAACTTGAAAACAAGCTAACAATGCCCAAAAAGATTTGTCAATACCCCAACAAAAACAAACGACACTAGAACTTACAAATAAACCCAACTGACAGGATAGTGCTAGATTGATCGATTGATTGAGAAGTCGCTAATATCTAAGCATTTGCAGATTTGGTCATGCTATAACATAAGATCCAAATCAAAAAAACCCATGGAAAAAACAAAGTTCCGTTTCATTTCTTTTTGGTTCTTTCATTTCCATAATCATCTACTCTCTTTTGATTTGTCTGTTGATGTTACTAAACTTAGCTATAAACGATAGTCTCCCATGTTTCACTCTTTGGTACATCGAACCGATCTACAATTGGTTACATTAGTCAGATTCTGTTTCGGAAAGAGCTATAGAATTAAATCGAGGAACTGCAAAAGAAAATGAGGACTTGGCATGGACTAGGAATGGGGAATTTTCCATGTAAAGAGGAAGCCGTCGGACCATGACTATCCCAAAAAATATAACCAAATAAATAACGATAATTTTTTTTTTGTTGTTGAACACTTGAATTGTAGAAGTAATAGAACACCACACACATACAGATCAAGAAGATACTGTCTATTTTTGTAGTCATTGATTAATATACCATCTAAATGAGTATTTAAATATAGATGTTGATTCTATTATTAAATTATCATAGATAGATCATAGATGACAAACAAATGTAGTTATAAAGTATACGCGCAATCTTTTTTTTTTTATTTTATTGCAATGTTTGTTGAAGTTTTATATATTGTCTTCTATTTCCCCCAAGCCCTACACATAACACACATATAGATCAAGAAGATACTGTCTGCCTTTTCTCTTGTTCAGGAGTCGTGCGTTGTGACCCGGTTAAACATAATTGAAACTAGGGGTGCACTTTAAGCCTGGCTAGACTGGCCCTTAAGAAAACAGGACTTGTGCTAGTAGATGTATATTTGTGGCTAACGTTTTCAGAAAATTAATGATAAATGTTTGTATTTCGATTGATTGAGTTTGAGTAGGATGTTCTGTTCTGTATTCTCTCCAGCGCCCATGAGTTTTATGTTTTGTTTTTTCTTTCTGAAGTAATTGTTGGAATATTTGGGAGTAACAGATATTTATTTATGTATAAAAACAGAGATAAATACTCCAAACAGAAAAAGGTGTAAAGATTTTGAGTCGTAGTTGTCAAAAGCCCATTACAATACAAATAATTGCAAATCTGTAGTAAACTATATGCTCCCTGTCCATGATTACAGCTTGGAATGTTTTGAGTTTTGACCTTGACGTCAAGTGAGCTTACACTTATATAATGCAGGTCAAAATCATCAGCCACCTGATCTTTGTCGTTTTCTGCAAGGTATTAGCGTTATAAAAAAAAAAAACCAGACCACTTAAAATAGGGAAACGGAGATGACAGTCTATGTGATGTCTTCGTTGAACGTAAGTTGCAATTTTCATCGTTGAAATTCTCTTGTTTTCAGCTGCAGCCATGAATCATGAATTCATGAATGTTTGGTAGGGCTGATGAGTTATGAACTGTAACTATCTAAGTAATAGCATTGCAGAAGGAATTTTTGAGGGCGACACAAGTGGATTTAGATGTAATGCCTAGTCTATAGGCACGCTTTTGATCTGTTCACGCGAAATCGAAATTTCTCAGTTGGGAAAAGCCACTCTTGGTTTGTGAATGGATGACCACATATCTTTTAAAGGGAAAATGACTAAAGGAAAGGCATATTCTCAATCCCCATTCAATCCATAAAAATGTAGGAAAAGGGAAGAAGCCAGAGAGACTAACAACTTCCGTCTTTCTCTAAGAGAAAACGTACTTAAGTAGTTGCAAACCATTCCGTTACCAAATCGTAGGCGAAACATACTCGGGGCCAAAAATTTTGTACACTTGGACAGCATTTTGTTTTGACGTTGATAACATACAAAAGTAAAATGCGTGCTAAGCGGGTCTTTATTATGTCACACCATTGTTATAAAAGTATAAGAATCCAGTTCTTTCTTTTGAGTTGGATTCATCTTTTGAGTAGAAAGAGCTTGATGTAATGCAAGTAAAGCATATATCTCTTGCTGCTTCTTATCTCCCCTTCCTTAAATTCTCAAGTGTATGTGCTTCAAATCAATCAGTAGTACAGAAAAAACATTTCAGGAATTGTTCTATAGAATATTTGCATAATGTCCTTTAAGTACTCCTGGACTCGCTCAGGAGTAGTTTAAGTTGAGACGTGAGCAAACTGGTCCACACGAATCACTTTTCACTGATATATATATATATATATATATATATATATATATATATATATATATATATATATATATATATATATGTCTGTAGAGAGAGAGAGAGAGAGGATTGGATTGGGTAGGAGAGGTTGAAGAACATGCTAATGCTAAAACAAGAAATGACCTGAAAACAAAAGAAAAGAAATGGATAAGCATCTTCTTCTTCTTCTTCTCAACAGTAAGGGAGAAAGGAAAGGTTGTTAAAGAGCTCAAAAGAGAAAAGTAGGAATAGGGTACACCACAATCACTTGTCGTCAATCATTTATTTGCCCTCAATAGTCTCATTTTTAATTATTATACTATTTCACTTATATATATATATATATATATATATTGTTCGTGTGTCGGTACAAAACCTTCACTATTCTAAAGTGTATTTATACTGTTTTAAGTGCAGTCTCTTGCTGCCGCATCTCTGTGTTTGTGTGTGCTGTTGTTTTTAGCTCATAACGCTAATCCCTTTGTTCTTCAAGAGCCGAATTCTCTGGGAAACTTGTGGAACTTTAAATAATATTAAGTGCATGTTTAATATTCTGATCATATTCCTCTTTAATTTATGTCAAACTCGATCCGAGCCATTCCCTAAGCATAAATATTTAGATTTTAAGGTGAGCTCATCTTTGGGCAACTTGTGGAACTTTATATAGTAACTTTTTCGCAATGTTTGTTCGACTTTATGTATTATCCTTTATTTTCCCAAGCCCCCGCACACAGCACACACACAAGAAGATAGTGTTTGCCCTTTGTCTTGCTCAGGAGTCATATGCCATGACCGAGTTTAGCATAAATTATTTTAAACTAGGTCGTGAACTTTAGTCTGCAGGCCCTTGGGGAAGCAGGACTTGTTCTGGTAGATAAGGTTGATAGGGCCTGACTGGCTCTCCTTTATCTCTTTGCGTACTTTTTAATGGGGCCTGGGTCGAGCACTCGAGAGTCTGGCTGGCTTGGCATGTCCATTTGTGCTTAAAGATTGCAAATAATTGATGCTAAATGTTTGCATTTGGATAGATCGAGTAGGGTGTTCTGCTCTTAGTCTCTCGAGGCACTTACAAGTTTTTGTATTCCTTTTGAAGTAATTCATTTATTTTTAAAACTGATGACTATAAGTTTGTCGCCAAGATTTTCCCCAAGATCTTTTTGTGACGTAGTAGCATTACTAGGTCTTGCTTGGGGTGCAATGCTAGCCCATTTGGAGGATGAGCCAGAAGATGTGTTATAATATTACACGGCATGGGCCTGGTTCCTACTGAGTACTCCCTCTTTCCAATAATAAATTTCGTACGTTCCTTTTTGATATGCTGCGTTTCTAAATAAGGAATGACGTTAGCACAGTTTTATCATTGTACAAGCAATGTACAAACTCATAAAGCACCTTTCTTAAAAACATTGACAAGTCAAATACGACGTTTATTTTGAATAAAGGGAGTATAGTTAATTCACAGTTATAGTAGATTTAGTTCAGAGAAGCATCTCTCTTCCCTCACAGGTGAGACGCGACAAACCCTAGCAAACATAAAGAGGTGTAAAGATTATGAGTTGTAGTTGTCAAAGGCCCATAATATTACAAATAATTGCAAATCCTTAGTAAACTATATGCTCCCTGTCTATGATTACAGCTTGGAATGTTTTGACCTTGACGTCAGGTGAGCTTACACTTATATAATGCAGGTCCCAATCATCAGCAACCTGATCGTCTTTGTCTTTTTGTGCAAGCTCCGCGTCCCTCAGATATTTGAGCGAGAAAAAGATCTGACCACATAAAAATAAGGGAAACTAAGATGACGGATCTATCTGAGGCCTTCATTCAATGTAAGTCACAACTAACGTCTTTACTCCTTTTTCATCATTGAAACTTTCTGGTTTTCAGTAGCAGCCATGAATCATGAATTCATAATGCATTGATAAATGTTTGGTATGGCTAATGAGTTATGAATTGTAGCTATCTAGGAAATACTGCAGAAGGAATTTTTGAGGGTCACGTAAGTGGATTTCGCTATAAACTATAATGCTTAAATTTTAGCCACGCTTTTCATTTCATGCGAAAGCGAAACTGCTCAGTTTTTGGGGGAAGTCACTCTTGGTAGTTGAATGGATGACCATATATCTTTTGAAGGGAAATTGACTATAGGAAAGGCATCTCTGTCAAGTGTCTATATCTGAGGGTAGAACATTATTGGAATTTAAGCACCAAGAGTACATTTATAGGTGAACTAGATACCTATATTACCCGCTACGCGTGCTTTTATCACGTCACACCTTGTTATGAAAGTATTGGAATCCAGTTCTTTCGACTTTCGAGTTGGATTCATATTTTGAGTAGAAAATGTAATGTAAGCACAGCATATATATCTTGCTGCTTCTTATCTCCCCCTCCTCGAAATTCTCAAGTGTATGTCCTTCAAATCAATCAATAGTACAGGAAAAAATTTGTAGGAATTATTCTTATGGTACTCTTGTCCAATGTCCTTCAAATCAATCATTTGCAAGAGAGAAATATCATAGGTTAAGAGTGGTTGTTGAGTTTGCTCCACATGCTGTATATTCAAATTTTGTTCTTGCAGCCAACCCCTTTCTAGTACTACTACCTCCGTTCCAAAATGAATCCGTCCCAAAATGAATGTCCAAAAACATTTCAAATTTACCTTGATCAAGAGCAAGTTTGAAATTTTTTTCATTTGGGGACGGAGGGAGTACTAGATATTAGACCGCGAGAGATGTCCACTTGCACTTGCTCGAGAGTAGATAAAATTGAGATGTGAGCAAACCGACACAAACGAATCACTTTCAAGAGGGGGGGGGGGTAGATAGAGAGAGAGGGAGAGGTTGAAGAACATGAAAATGGTAAAACAAGAAATAACCCTGAAAACATAAGAAATGAAATGGATAAGCATCTTCTTCTTAACAATGAAGGAGGGAAAAATACGTTTTGATGCAACGTACCACACCCTAGATTACACTAAATGCAATGTACTTTAAAGTTACCACATAATGCAACGCACTTTCCAATTTTGTTTCAAATAATGCAATTTCCGTTTTAAATAATGCAACGTACTAAAATCATTTTCATTATTTATTTACCCTCAAAAGTAAACAAAATCATTTTCATTCATTTTCTATTATATCTATATTTGAAAACTTTTCCTTCTTTTTAATTTGTTTGTGTGTCAGTACAAAACCTTCACTATTCTAAAGTTTATGTATACTGTTTCAAGTGCACTCTCTTGCAGCCGCATCTCTGTGTTTGTGTGTGTGTGTGTGTATATATATATATATATATATATATATATATTTGCGCTCATAATTAGCCTAATCCTTTTGTTCTTCATTATCTCTTTCAAGAGCTAAATTCTTTGTGCAACTTGTGGAACTTTAAATGATAATAAGTGCATGTTAACTATTCTGATTATATTCCTCTTTAATTTATGTCAAAATTGATCCGATCCGATCCCTAAAAAGCATTAATATTTAGATTTCAAGGTGATCTCATCCTTGTTAAAATAAAGATTACTATGTTTTATGATTCACCTGAGTTCATGTTGCAGTTTACTGGTAAATTTTTCACCACCTTGGTTAGGCTAGTAAACTTCCCCTTGTTGATGTTGAGCTAAATTTGAACATAATGTTTTGTTCATTACTTGTACTATGATAAAAATGTACTCCCTCCGTCCCAGAGTAAGTTTCCACATTTTTTGCATGTTAGCACGAAGGAACTTTGAGCAATAACTTTAGGTTGATTTAATTTATCTTAATGAAAATTTAAAAATTGTTATTGATAGTATATACAATGGTGTCTAAGAAACAAGTTTTATATTTTCATTATGATAATTAAATCAACCTAAAATTATAGCTCAAGTTCCTTTATGCTAACATGAAAAAAAAGTGGACACTTACTCTGAGACGGATGTAGTACTATTTTATTTCTTGTACCATGATAAAAATGTACTAAAATTATTTCATTAGGTAGAAATAGACTATTTCATTAGGTAGAAATGTGATTAGTCAATGTCTTTTTTAAAAGCATGTGTGCTATCCGTTCCAAGATGAATGTTCATTTTTTAAAAAAATTACTCTTTTTTGATATTTCCCAAATTGCCCTGTCTTTTCATACATTAGAAAGATCTTCACCAATTCCAATAATCGGCTTATGTTTGTAAATCACCTTGTTTCAATGCAAATGCTAATGATCAAGCAAAGCAGCTTCTTTTAAGAAGAATATAAGAAGATCACCCCCATTTTCTATATTATTGTTTTAAATGTGATACTCCATCCGTTTCAAAATATCTCTTGTTTTAAGTTTTTTCACACATATTAAAAAACACAGTGAATGCATGTTGAAAATACTCAATTATGCTTAAAATAATTCAATTTTTTAGAGAAGTAAATATTTGTATAAAGCGACAAATATTTTAAAACGCAAGTATATTTAAGACAAATTAAAATGAAAAGTATGGAGCAGATTAAAAGTGTTATAATCATCAAAATGTGTGAGACATATTAAAGTTTTCCACTAATTGGAGCCCTCCTTCCAATAGAGGCTTTGGAGATACAAATTGTCCCAATCTACAACAGTGCACCCTCTTAATAGCAAACATAATCAACCACTCACGCCTCTCCACTTTCCCAATTGCTTGCTGTTGTGTACACCACTTCTATAAAGCATTCATTTGTTTCCATAAAAGCTTACTTTCTCCTTCCTAAAAAACAGTCTCGTATTTATCGCTACTTATTTCTATTTTGAGCGTCCCATACTTATTGCTACTTACCAAAATATCCACTTTTCTCTCTCCTATCCACTTACAACAACTATCAACTACTTCTTCTTGTCCAAAATAACTGTCACTTTTGGACCAAAATTTTGGTCCAAAATAATTGTCACTTTTGAGCTAAATGTCTCTCTTATCCTTGCATTGAAACTTGTTCTCTTTTATTAATTATCTTAGTGTGAGACATTAATGTAAGAAAGTTGCACACTTAATAGGGGTAAAGTTGGAACTTTTGTCACTAAGTCATGATAATTATTACAGTTCTTAAGACTTGTGCAAATGTTCTTTCAAAAAAAAAAAAAGACTTGTGCAAATGCAAAAAAAGACAGTTATTTTGGACCGGAGGGAGTAGCTTATTTTCTCTTTCATGCCTACTTACAATACTTACTTTTCCAACATATTTTTTTAATTCCCGTACACTTCCATTTAATAGAAATAAGTATGAGACGAAAGGGTAGGTAAGAAGAATAACTCACACTTGTAACATCATTTCCATTAATTATTTTCAAAGAAAAATTCCCCAAAACACCATTTTATCCTTAGGACCAAGTTACATTTAATATAAGAGACATTACGCCACCATTTTATAATTAAGACTAAGTCACATTTGATATAGTAAACACTTTGTCTCGTTTAAATCACATTTGATCCGATATTTGATTTGGAATACACCTCGTTTTGTAAACGGCTCAATATTTTTTCAGCAATATCGTGGCACAAATCACTTTTGAACAAAGAAACATTAAGAGTAACGATATCAACTTGAGCTCCATCTGAAGATTTTTTTAGTATTTGAAGCCATATATTCTAATAATTATTCACTATTACCTTACATTGTCAATTCTTTTACCCGATATTAAAAATATACTCCATCTGTCTTACTACAAGTGAAATCAGTTTTTAGGGTATGGAGTTAATGAAAAAGAGTACTAATAGTATTAATAATGGATGAGAGGTTGTGACTATGAAAAGTTAAAGTGACAGAGAAAATGAGTGGTAAAAATAGTAAGTGAATTATTGATGTGCGAATGACAAGTGGGTTGCACTAAATAAAAAATTGTTAAATCTTCACCTTCTTAAGCCGTATCAAAAATGAAACTGGAAAAGCAGGGTCAGTGGCTTAAGTCAGAAAGGAAGTGATATCCAAAGTGTTGTCACTGCAACGATATCACTTCTGGCAACACTTAACACACACTAACAGAAAACAGTTTCTGAAAAGAGTTGCAGCGGAAAAATCACACAAGAAAATAATTTTCTCAAGATATATAAATTATATATCTTGAGGGATGCCTCAAAAGGCGAGACCTTCACTAATAATAAGAGAGAATTACAAGGTCGAAAATTCCTAAAGCTATTACAACGAAAGCTTCTAGGAACGAACTAAGTCTATAACACAATTCCTAACCTAGCCAAGACTTTTATAAAACTCGATACAAGAACATAAAAGTATTTTGGGAATTTATAAGGAAACAAGGAAAAGTGTAAGGACTTTTGTGTGAGGAAAGTGTGTTGTGATTGCCGTGAGTTCCATCTTCACTTCCTCATCTATTTATAGTACTTCTTGGACTTGGAAAACACTCCAATAATGGCTGAGATGGATCACAAAAACGTGGGTAGTGGAGAGCTTGAGTTGGCCAAGTCTTGGGGATGAATATCTCCACATTTCCTATAAAATAGGAACAACTTCTTTGTGCCCAAGTAATGTGCTTCGCCTTGTTGTACCATTGAGCTTCTGCGCCTTGTACTCTATCCTCCACAAACTCAGATGTTGAATGGGTCAATTACCCATGTGTTTGTTGTTGAGGAATTCCCATGTGTTATGAATAAAATCTCCTTTTTATTCATAACTCTCTTTTTATCTTCCATGCATTATTCTAGCATATATTATACCTGAAAATTGGACCAACATAAACAATAAACTTGCACAAATATTAGTTATTAGTCCAGCAATTATTTATGAATCAAATATACAAATATAATAAAGTCTGCCCGTCGGCAGCACTGGGAAGGTGTGGTTATCACTTCTGGTATCACCACATTCTGCACTTACAATCTCCCCCTTAATTGTATATTTCTTCACAAACTAAATAATGCTGCGACCTGCAAGATAAAGTTAGTCACAAGTCTAGAATATACATGCACTCTTCTCGAAAATAAACTCCCCCTCAAAGAGGCGAGTTAACCAAAATATCAATGACAAAGAAATAACCAAAGTACTAAACATAAGTACTAAAACGACCGAAAAAGTCCACGGTCAATATCCAAAACATCCAAATGTTATGAAGTGCATCTCACACTTCACAAAACCAACCAAAGCATAAATTGTACCAAACAAAAAAAAAATTGTTTAAAACACCACCACCACACAATAAAATTGTTTAAACACCATCACCACAAATTTTAAACACAACCTTTAAGTAAATTGTTTTAAGAAGTACCCAGCTTCCAAAATCAAGAATTTCAGACTGACCATCAATCTTCTTCCTCCTCGTCCTCGGCTTCGGCTTGTTCAGGATCATTGTCTCCAGCACTTCTCCCAGCACTTGTGGCAGCACCTGCAGCAGCATTTTCTCCCCCTGTTTGTGGAGAAATCTGAGTTATGAGAGCTTGCAAGTCTGACTGAATATTCAGCCATGACTGAACCTGAACCTGTACATTTTCCATAATCCTGTGTAACATCTTATGGACAGCAATTTGAGAGGTCATATCGAAAGTGCTACCGGAGGTGTGGACCCCACTTTGTGAAGCACTGCCGGCTGTACCTGTAGGAAATGGAAATGTGAAATCTGGAACAGGTTGTTGAGCTCGAGAGGGTGCTTTCGGAGGAGGTGTAGGTCGGGTGACTGAAGGTTTAACCCATGGTAGATCCTTGTACCGATTCCCTCTTTTTAGTTGATTATCGATGGTATAGAAAACAGGACCGGGTGTAAACATAGCAGAGCCTTCAATAGGAAGCTTTTGAAATATGAGGACTCGAAAGATCAGAGAGGGAAATGGGAAATAGGTTGTGTCTTTTCGGGTTGGCCACGAAGCAAGATGCTTAAAAACTAGATTCCCAAAATTAATAGGCTTGTTTTTCCCGAGTTTGAATAAAATTTTTGCTTGTTCCATGGTCAAATTTTGGTCACTTTTAGAGGGAAGCCAATTGAATAAGCAAAGTTTATGAAGGACTGAGTACAGCGATGTAAGCTTAGAAGCAGGAAATTTAACCTTGGAATCATTAGGCCATTTTGGACTTCATGATGAGTAAGAAAGTCGGCCATAACGTCTTTGTTGCAATTAATGCTCTCCTCTTGAACATGAGGAAGACCTAAGGCTTTGTTGATGATTTCAGGGTTAAAGAGATAAACTTTTCCCCTAACAAAAACCTTTCCAAAGGCGGGAGAGTTGACATTATCCAAAGACGAACTCAAATTGGCATAGAAATTGCGGACAACCTTATCAACATACGGTTTGGCTTGGGTATTGGGAATCAAAAAATTACGGTCCTCTAAAAATTGATAAACACCATTATTCCTTAAGTCCACTTCATCAATGTTCTTCTCTTCTAAAAAAGGAGTGTTTAAATGTTTGAGTAAGAATTCCATATTTTCCTTTTTATAAAATTCAAGAGAGAAGTGTTGAAGGGGAAAGGCACTATTTTCCTCTACGAAATTTGTCTCATCATCAGAAGCAGCATCAGATTCAGAGATAAGAGGAGAAGAATGGTGTACCTCCTGTGTTTTGGACCGGGTTTGACGAGCTTGAGGTGCTATCGAAGGTGATGTCGCCTTCTTGACAGCACTACTGTCAGCGCCTTGAATTCCTTTACCCTTAGCCAATCTTTGTGCAGCAGCAGCCAATGTCTCAGTATCTTCTTGATCATCAACCCATTTATCAAAGTCGTCTTCAGAGGCTTCTTTCTCAACCGAGTAATTCTCGTCGGATGCATGGGGAGATGACAAACTTTGAGACTCACTTTCCGAAAGATCAACAGGATCATCAGGAGTATTGGAGGTTGACTTTCTGAAAATTGCCTGAAGTCTGCTTGAAGTCCTCTTTTTGGGTGCTTGAACTGGCGGTGGTTGAGGCGGTGATTTCCGCTTTTTCTTGACGGCTTTGGTGGTCGGAGCAACTGGTTGGGAAGGAACCGAGCTTGGACGGGCTTGTGCAACCGGAATGGGAGGCGGATTGGACACCACAATCGCCAAATTCGGCGGTGATGTTACCGGTATTGTCGCCGGTGATGTCTCCATAGGAGAGAAAAATCTAGCCTCACCCATACTTGGAGAGACTTCCATTGGCTCGGTGGTTGCTTTGGATGGTGAAGCCATTGATGATTTGAGAAGAGAAGGAAGAATTTTTGGAGAGGGATTTCTAGGGTTTTTGATAACCCGAGAAATAGAGAGAGAGGAGATCGGTGAGTATGAGGAGGGAGGAGAGTTTAGAAAACTAAATACCCATTATTAGATAACTCTTCCTATTCCTAAAAACACTCAACTCCCCCTATTTTCTAGCTTAGTTAGCTATTATCTCTATCACTCCCCCATTTTAAAATAACTAACCGGCCATTATCCCAAAAAGCCCCTCTTTTTTTTTTTTATAAATAAATAAAACGAAAAATAAAGAAAATAAATTCGGCCTAGGAGACTACATCCCTAATTTTTGAGTTTGATTTACTTTTAAGGATGAAGTTACTTAACCAAATTCACCAAAAAAATAAAAGGAATTTAATAAAGACTTTTTGAAAATCAAAAAACTCCACAAATTATAAAGGACTTTCGGACTTTCAAAATTTAAATATTAAATCCGAGAATAATAAAGAATTAATGTGGCACATACTAATGTGTTATTGGCAATGAGGGTAACACTTTAGAGAACACATAAGTCAAATATCCCCTTGATAAAAACTTTTTATATTTAAAGAACATAAGGCAAAAAAATCCTCATTATCAACACTTGAGGCACATTGTTAAGCTTCTTTATAATAAGCAATTGAGGCTAAGAAACAAGCTTTTCATTTTCAAACACTTGAGGCATAGCAAGCCTTAAATGCATGTTTGAAGTTAACAATATATAAGCTTGTTCTTCATCTTTAAGCACTTTTAAAATAAGTATAGTTTACACTTTAATATCTACCAGATAGCATCGTAGTAACGAGCTCCGTCCTCCGAGTCCTTATAAAGTGTAAAAAAAATACTTTAGTGATTTGCACCTTTCAAGTAGGATACACTGTAGTAGCGAACTCCATGTTCCTAATACTTATTACGAAATCACTAGATAGTATCTCCCTTTGGCAAGAGTGCATCGTCGCAGCGAACGCCGTGCCCCGAGTTACTTAGGAAATACTATAAGTGCTTTTTGCCTTTTGCCTTTTAATTTTATCACAAAAATTAGTGACTTTGTCACTTTTGAGTACAAAGGGGATTTGACAAATATGTTAACCAAGTATAAACCTACCAAAACAAAAAGGTCAGCGTGTGCC
Organism: Campanula takesimana; assembly: GCA_026119855.1. Classification (NCBI taxonomy): domain Eukaryota; kingdom Viridiplantae; phylum Streptophyta; class Magnoliopsida; order Asterales; family Campanulaceae; genus Campanula; species Campanula takesimana. Next base: position 1,154,254 of record JAOWBW010000085.1, read on the forward strand.
GCCGCGAGAGCTTAAAACGAAAAAAAAAAAACTGAAAAACATTTTTTTTTTTTTATACAGTGTTACCAGAAGTGATGACAACACTCAGGGTAACACTCGAAAACAGTAAATTAAAAAATACAAAGACCAAGAGATCTTTTCAAACTTGAAAATCTCTCATGGTCAAGGGCCTTGGTAAAAATGTCAGCAAGTTAATAATTTGTATCAATATGCTCTATGTTTATCAAATATTTTTCAACCAAGTCTCTTAGAAAATGGTGACGAATATCAATGTGTTTAGTGCGGGAATGTTGAACCGGGTTTTTTGAAATATTTATTGCACTCAGGTTATCACAATACATGGTCAAAATATTACTCTCAAGACCATAGTCGTCTAACATGTGTTTTAACCAAATGAGTTGGGAACAGCAACTCCCGGCTGCTACATATTCTGATTCAACAGTCGAGAGGGAGACACAGTTTTGTTTACGACTATACCATGATACTAAGTTATTACCCAAAAAGAAACACCCCCCACTAGTACTTTTCCTATCATCCATGTCACCCGCCCAGTCAGAATCACTAAAACCAACAAGATTGGTATTAGTATCCTTAGAAAACCATATTCCTAAATCACTCGTTCCCGACACATATTTGATAATCTTTTTGACAGAATTTAGGTGGGAAAGTTTAGGACTGGCTTGATATCGTGCGCATACACACACAGTGAACATTAAATCAGGGCGACTTGCGGTAAGATAGAGGAGACTACCTATCATAGAGCGATATAGGGTTGGATCCACATCCTCCCCAACTTGGTCATTTCCCAACTTCAGTGTCGAACCCATTGGTACTTTAGACTCCTTGGCATGCTCCAACCCGAACTTTGTTACTAAACTTTTCGCATACTTGCTCTGAGAGATGAAGATCCCTTCATTCGACTGTTTCACCTGCAATCCAAGGAAAAAGTTTAGTTCCCCTATCATACTCATTTCGAAAGTTGATGACATGGCATCCACAAATGTTTTCAAATAGGTTTCTGATCTGGAGCCAAAAACAATGTCATCAACATATATTTGAGCTATGACAAGAGTTTTACCATTTCTTAAGATAAACAAAGTCCTATCGGCTTCTCCTCTAACAAAACCATAATCTAACAAAAAATGAGTTAAGCGTCCATACCATGCTCGAGGAGCTTGTTTCAAGCCATATAATGCTTTTGTAAGCTTATAAACATGGTGTGGTTTGAATGGATCTTCAAAACCTTTTGGTTGTTCAACATATATTTCTTTATCAATATATCCATTCAAAAACGCTCCTTTCACATCCATTTGGTGCAATGTGATTTTAAGGTAGCAAGCTATAGCCAAGAGGAGTCTTATGGACTCAATTCTAGCCACAGGTGCGAAGGTCTCATCATAATCGATACCTTCGACTTGTGTATATCCTTGAGCCACAAGACGAGCTTTATTACGAACAATGTTACCCGTTTCATCACTTTTGTTTTTGAAAATCCATTTAGTCCCAATAACATTAGTGTTAGCGGGACGGGGAACTAAAGTCCAAACATTATTTCGGGTAAATTGTTCAAGCTCCTCTTGCATAGCTTGAATCCAAAAATTATCTTTTAGGGCCTCAATCACATTCTTAGGCTCAACGAAGGAAATAAAACAAGAGTGTTTTACCTGAGCATATGTGGTAGACATACACACATACCTTACCATATCTCGATAATTGACAGGTTCTTTGTTCCTCGTTTGAATTCCTTCATTTACTTCCCCTATTACTTGTGTAGAAGGATGATTCCTTCTTATTCTGGCTGGGGGATCCCTCCTTATAACTTCATGAACCTCTGCACCTTCTGGATTTTCTTGTTCTGTTTCAGCAGCGGTACTGGACTCAGGTGATACCGGAAGTGTTGTCTCAATAGTGTTATCACTTCGGTCAGCACCTGCTTCATCAACAGAATCAGGATTACCTCTGTTTTCAGTCAGCTCGTCTGACAGGATCAAGGGAGATTCTTGTGGTCCTTCACCTGTATTGCTCAACAAGTCATCAAAAACAATGTTAACCGACTCTTGGATAGTTTTTGTCCTTAGGTTATATACCCTATATGCTCGACTATCTTGAGTGTATCCAAAAAAAATTGCATTATCACTTTTAGAGTCAAACTTAGTCAATTGATCCCGGTCATTTAAAATGTAACACATGCACCCAAAAACATGAAAATAGTGAACTTTAGGCTTCTTGCCTTTCAAAATCTCGTAAGGTGTCATAGTGGTACCGGGTCTTAAGAAAACTCTATTAGCGGTGTGACAATCGGTATTTAGTGCTTCGGCCCAAAATTTTTTAGAAATTTGCTTAGAGAACAACATTACACGGGCCATTTCAAGTAAAGTCCGATTTTCCTTTCGGCAATCCCATTTTGTTGAGGCGTTTTGGGTGCCGAGAATTCATGGTGGATTCCCATTTTCTCACAGAAGGAAGAAAAAGAAGTATTTTCAAATTCTTTACCATGATCGGATCTTATACGAGAAACAGAAGCACAAAACATGTTTTTGATTTTTGAGTGTAAGATTCTGAACTTTTCAAATGCCTCAGATTTTTCTTTTAAGAAAAAGATCCAAGAGAATCTAGAAAAATCATCAACAACTATTAAAGAATATTTCTTACCACCCAAACTATCGACTTCAACAGGACCCATTAAATCCATATGTAAAAGTTGAAAACAATGTGTTGTTCCAGAGTACTGCTCATGGTATTGGGTAGCACTGTGGCCAACACGAGTTTGTTGCCTTTAAGACAACTTTCACAAATGATTTTATTTTTGAAATCCAAATTAGGAACACCTTGAATAGCACCAAGTTTAATAATCTTTTCAATGTTTCGAAAATTGGCATGTCCTAACTTTTGGTGCCATAAGGTTGTGACATCAACTCTCACGGAGTTGCATACCTGTTTGTCTTCCACACAATAACAATTGTCGGTTGATCTAGTACCTGACATCACACACTTGTTTGTACGATCAAAGACCTCACAAGTATTTTTGTTGAATTTTACCTCTAAATTGTCATCACAAAGTTGGCTTATACTAATTAAATTTGCTACAAGACCATCTACATGTAAGACATTTTTTAAAGCGGGGAAACCGGACACATTTAAAGTTCCTTTCCCGATTATCTTACTCTTACTACCACCACCATAAGTAACATTACCTCTAAGAACAGATTCTTAGTCTTTCAAAAACAATTTTGTTCCCGTCATGTGACGTGAACACCCACTATCAAAATACCATGAACCTTCGACATTAGTTCTTAAAGCAGTAAAAACAACATCACATCTTTGATTGTTTTTAGGTCTCCATTCTTTCTTACTTTGATTTTTGTTTCTCTGATAAGCAGTGATATCGGAAGTGATGGGTAACACTTCAGGTAACACTGAGGAACTGGACTGATTTCTTTTCATAAAGGTATGACTTTTGTTTTTAAAATGTCCAGTAGTGTGACAACAAGTACACACCATCCTCTTATCCGAGATTTTGAAAGAAAAATCATTATCATTTCCACGTTCATTTACAAAACATGTTTGATTATCTTCCAAAGACAAAGAAGAGATAATATTATCTAAAGAATCTTGAAAACCAATACCTGCCCTGAGAGGTTTACTTAACATGAGGATCTCATCCAGTTTGGTAGACCCCGTGTTGAGTTTCTTAAGTGTGGTTTCAGCGAGGGACAATTTGGCCGTGACTTTTGCAAGCTCAGCATCCTTCTTTGTGAGCTCGATTTCTAGAGTATCCACGCCAAGTCTTAGTTGCTGAGTTTCTTTGGTCAAGAATTGCACCATACTATGCTCCTTCTTGTATTCTTCAAGGATGTCCTCATAAAGTTCCTCAATCCTCTTATGAGTTCATCCTTACTCATCTCAGCATCCTTTTGGGAATTTCCTGCATTCATGTTAATAGACCCCACAAAACAAACAGCATTATCAGAATTGAAATCATTATACCTGCTGGGTGTTATCACAGGTGTTATCTCACTTGGGTTATCACTTGGGATAGCACTTTCTGTGTTCGAGTCACACACAGTGACAAACATGGTTGTCTCGTCTGGTTCTTGAGCATGGTCCACTCCTTCTTCTTCATTATCACTGAGAGACACCCACAAGCTCTTACCCTTCTTCCTCAGATTATTTGCGCATTCATTGGCATAGTGACCCCATCCTGAACAAGTATGACATTGAATGGAGTCGAGGTAATTGGGATTGGAGCTCGACTGATCCGAGGACGCCCTTCGGATTGGATTCGCCTTCTAAGTGGTTGGGAGTGTCCTCCTTGGCATCGAATCATACACCTTGGTTTGTTGTTCCTTTGCTTTTACCTGCACATTTTCTTTGTTGAATTTTCTTAACATAGAGTTATATTTCCTAGCAAGTAAAGCAACACTAGTATTTTCATCCATTTCATCAAAAACCTCATCTTCCTCATCTTTTACACTAGACGAAGGAAGAATTTTTAAAGCAACATTTTTGCCTTTAATAGCATCACTTTGATCAGCGAGATTTAGTTCAAAATTTTGCAAAATGCTCATCAAGGTATTAATATCCATGGTTGCAAGATTGTGAGCCTCTTCAATAGATGACACTTTAATATTGAAGCGCTCAGGAAGAGTTCTAATTGCTTTTGAAACAAGTTGTTTATTTGTAAAAGGTTCACCCAAAACTTGACATTCATTAGCAATATCAAAAAGTTTTTCAAAATATGAAGAGATATCTTCATTTTCACTCATCCTCAATCTTTCAAATTGACTAGTGAGCCTCCTAAGCTTAGTTTCACGCACACTATCATCCCCTTCACAAAATCTTTGTAAAGTATCCCATGCCTCCTTAGCAGTGGGAGTATTTTGAATGAGTTAATATGCATATCAACCCACTCATAAATGGCATTAACTGCCTTTTCATTAAAACCAGCTAGGGCGTTTTCCTCATTTGTCCACTCGGATTCAGGCTTGACTTGAACGTCACCATCCTCATCCGGCGGCAACAATGGAACAGAATAACCATTCACAATAGATCGCCATGCCCGGATATCAATTGATTTGATATACGAACGAAGGCGGATCTTCCAATAGGCGTAATTCGAACCATCAAGAACAGGGAGTCTTTTTTGATTAGGATTTGCAGGATCATAAGCCATGACACACTGGACCGAGGTACTTAGTATATCAAGTAACCAGCTCTGGTGCCAATTGGAAAAGCAGGGTCAATGGCTTAAGTCAGAAAGGAAGTGATATCCAAAGTGTTGTCACTGCAACGATATCACTTCTGGCAACACTTAACACACACTAACAGAAAACAGTTTCTGAAAAGAGTTGCAGCGGAAAAATCACACAAGAAAATAATTTTCTCAAGATATATAAATTATATATCTTGAGGGATGCCTCAAAAGGCGAGACCTTCACTAATAATAAGAGAGAATTACAAGGTCGAAAATTCCTAAAGCTATTACAACGAAAGCTTCTAGGAACGAACTAAGTCTATAACACAATTCCTAACCTAGCCAAGACTTTTATAAAACTCGATACAAGAACATAAAAGTATTTTGGGAATTTATAAGGAAACAAGGAAAAGTGTAAAGACTTTTGTGTGAGGAAAGTGTGTTGTGATTGCCGTGAGTTCCATCTTCACTTCCTCATCTATTTATAGTACTTCTTGGACTTGAAAAACACTCCAATAATGGCTGAGATGGATCACAAAAACGTGGGTAGTGGAGAGCTTGAGTTGGCCAAGTCTTGGGGATGAATATCTCCACATTTCCTATAAAATAGGAACAACTTCTTTGTGCCCAAGTAATGTGCTTCGCCTTGTTGTACCATTGAGCTTCTGCGCCTTGTACTCTATCCTCCACAAACTCAGATGTTGAATGGGTCAATTACCCATGTGTTTGTTGTTGAGGAATTCCCATGTGTTATGAATAAAATCTCCTTTTTATTCATAACTCTCTTTTTATCTTCCATGCATTATTCTAGCATATATTATACCTGAAAATTGGACCAACATAAACAATAAACTTGCACAAATATTAGTTATTAGTCCAGCAATTATTTATGAAGCAAATATACAAATATAATAAAGTCTGCCCGTCGGCAGCACTGGGAAGGTGTGGTTATCACTTCTGGTATCACCACATTCTGCACTTACAGAAACAAACGAAAAAGAAAATAGAACGAGTACAAAAATTAAAGTTATTGATGACATTAAAATTATGATAAAATTACCAATATGATTGATTTGCTCAGCATCCAATAACTTTATTTGATTCTCAAGCCACTTATATGTTTTTTCTTTTCATGGAAATTATTTTATTCTTGCTGTCAATCATGAAGCTCCAAGTTAACATTATTATCCATGTCGATATGAAGGGGCAAATACGTAATTTTCTTTTTATACAGGTGCTAGGTCACTTTTGCACAGTATTGCAACAGAGATACTACTCGCCCTAGGCTCTAAATTGAAGCCACCTAACTGTCGGCTCGCCGCATAAGGAAGCATAACCCTAATTGAACGACATGCACGTGTCATCCTCCTCTGTCACGTGAGAAATGCTGTACGGCACATGCTCCTCCAACATTTCAATCAATAGAATTTGCTACAAACTATCAATAACAAGAAAAAAAAAAAAGTAAATATAAAGTTACAAAAAAATGCCACAAAATGTAGGACTCGGAACCGCTCCATTGAGTTAGCTCCACCCCTCCACCCAACGGCTCCGATCAAGGCCACATACACATACTCATCATCTGTGCGGCTAGGATGATTTCAATTTTTTGTGGGCTCCACCGAACTCAGCCACATTTCAATTTCTTGAATAAATGTCAATTCTTAAATAAATATGCAAATTTGCTTTTGATCAATAACGAACTTAATATTCATTTTAAAATAGAGCTAATGCATTTCAATCATAATGTGTCATTATGAGTGTACTATGAAATAAATTTATAATTATTAACAATTCAAATAATCAAAAATAGTATGCTTTAGCTTAACTTTTCTAATTTTAGCTCAATTAGCATCCGATATCTATTTTTATATTATATGTTAAAGATCAGGAGTTTAATTCTCACCCACACTCTTATAATAGCTTAATACATTCATTAAATAAGAAAAAGCCTTAAACTTTATAGATATGTAATTTATTTGAAAACACCACATTTGCTTGTGTGGATTTGAAATTTAGGATATATTTAGCCACACTGAAATTGCACCCATGAATTCATAAGTAGAAGAACGAAATCAATGCTGGCTTTAATTGCTCTTTAATTGTCAAATCTGAAATCTAGAAATGAGACGTCAAACAAATCCTAAAAATAATCAAATATTTGCCTTACATATACCCCTTCGTCACATCAGAAGTAGGACTATAGGTGAGGAAGTCTTGTGTGAGACGGTTTCACACATGAAACGGATCTTGACAAGAGAGGAAATGAGCTTGCCCCACCCCACCCATAGGAGGCAAACCATTTAATCTCTCAAGGAGATCCATCTCACGTGTGAGACCGTCTCATACAAGTTTTTGTCACAGGGGTTTACACACTAATTAAGAAAAACTAGTAAATCTGTAGTAGAGAATGAAGGGAAAGAATGAGTGGAGTAAATAGTAGTGTTAGTTGGATAAATTGAGCGGTGGAAAATGAAAAGAGAGAATGAGTGAGATAAATAGTAGTGTTAGTTGAATAAATTGAGTGGTGGAAAATGAAGAGAGAGAATGAGTGGGGTTGAAACATTTTCATTTTGGACAATCTCACTTTTAGTGGGACGTCCCAAAAAGAAAAGAAGTCTCACTTGTGCTGCGACGGAGGGAGTATAGTATTTTGTAATTTCGATTAATTGTAAACAAAAGTTGTACCTTCATTCATTCCTCCAAAAATATATGTACAATTCCGAATCTAAAGTAAGAACAAAATAGGCTCAAACCCACGGAATCAAGACCCCAAATCAAAAGTTGATAAAAATGGAAAATTCAAGGGACCTGATTTGCGGACTCATGGGTACTTACGGTGCTCCTTACTTGTACCTGATCATTTGTTGTACTAGTCACAGTACTCCCTACTTCTCGCACATGTACCTGATCATTACCCGCCTCTTTAACCTTCTCCATTTCCGCCTCTGGTTTCTCAGCCACGGCGTCGCTCCTCCCAAACGACGGCGCTCTGGTTGAAATTTGTGTCGCCAAGTACGTCGGCTTTTCTTGACCCGCCATTATTACTAGAAACTTCTCTTCGTATACGGGCAGTGAAACTTTGGCATCGGCCTTGGAATCTTCGTCACCGGCTTCTAGGTCCCTCTCGCCGTCGTCGTTTTCGAGGTAGCCGGAGAGCTTCCAGTAAGAACAAGCGAGAATCAATAAAGCGAAAGCGATGAGACCCAACATCGCAGCTAACCCGCCGAACAAGTAGGGTACCGGCGAGTGCCACGGCGACCTCTGAACCGCCGACAACGGAGCTGATGGTGTAGCTACGGCCGTCATTGTGAGGTAATCAAGAATGAAAATTTTGATTTTTTTTTTCTTTTTTAAATTGAAATGGGGAGAAAGGAAATGATGATTGTTGATTGGGGTGGAGTGAATTGAAGAATGGTTGATTTCAGGTGTGTTTATTTATAGATGGAAAAAATAGGTTGGGTTTTGTGTGGGGGGGAGAAGGGTGAAATGGGAATTATGGTGAAAAAATGGCGTCAGGTAGGGCAGGGGCATTATATACAGTAAAAACGCACTGGAGGGGGAGAGGGAACAGAGTGCTGTGCTGAGATCATGGGAGGGAAGGGGAAATGGAATGTCAATCGAATTGGGATGAGATGAATAAACATGATGGATTTGTCACCAACTTGAAGGGGTCAATTAGATTTCCATTTGTTTGTGCTAGTATTAGTTTATTACCTCATCGTGTAAGCCTCGTGTTTGCTAGAGCGGTGCGTTTAAAATGGAGTGAAAAAACTAGCTTCTTGCTAATTAAGCGTCTCAATTGAGAGTTTTCGAGCGGAACTTTTTAAAAATTTTGGCCAATTTTGATCACTCGCGTAAAAAAATATATATCTGTTTTTAAAACTGTGTACCAGACGATCCGTAAATTACATTTAGCCATTTTTTGAATGTACATACAAAATTAATTTTAAACAGTATATATGACCAATCAAAAATTAAATTAATATCAATTAATAGTTTTAATAAAAAGCTTACATGGCACAATACAATCTTGATAGCTCGCATGAGGAAATGACCAAATATTGACCATAACAGTTCCAAGTCCATTACTTGTATATCATCATAACGCTTATGTTTTTAGGGCATCCGCTTAATTTGATTAAAAAATGAAATTAATATTAATGCAAAACTTTTTCATAAAATTTCTAACTCTTAGATTAATAAATAAAAATAAATTTCTCTAATACGGAAATACTCCGTATTATAACTGAATAGGAACACAAATTAATAAAAATGATGAGTATAAGAAAGATTGTGAGAGGGAAAAAGTTAGTGGGTATGACAAGTTTGGCCTACAATTTAAATGTGTGAGGGGGAAAAATTAGTGGGTATGACGAATGGGGCCCACAATTTAAATACTCCATCCGTCCCACCCTACTTAGGACAAATTGTCATTTTTGGCATCCCACTCCACTTAGGACATCCCTAAATGGCAAGTTTATATTACTTTAATATTCAATGGGACCCATTTGTCATACTCACAACAACAATCCATTTACTATTCCACCCACTCATTCTCTCTCCTATTTACTTTTCATACTCACAACACATCATCCACTCATTCTCTTTCCTCTTAAAATAATAGTTCCCCTTAATCCCTGTGTCGGGACCAATTGTCCTAAGTCGGCCAGGACGGATGGAGTATATGAGAGGAAGAAGTGAGTGGGTTGACAAGTGGAGCCCACATTTTTTACCATTTTAGGAAATGTTTAACGAGACACCAATTTAAGTAAAAGATGAAGCTTAAAATGGGACGGAGTGAGTATATTGTTCCGGTGGAGTGAATGGGTAACATTGAACATTTTGCAATATTTTGCACAAATTAAATTAAGGTTTGAAGTTTGTATAGAAAGAAGCAAAAACATGCATTAAAAGTTAAGAAAAAACGTTGCCGTTTGCCGCATAAGGGAGTCATCATTCATTCTTGGTCCACGAGAGGTTATGCAACAGTTGCAGGCTTGCAGCTTAAATCCAAGCTGGAGCTGACGTGCCTGACCGTTACTTTACTTTACGTAGTACGCGGTGTCTAGTGCTTTAAACTAGCCGAGTCGAGCTTTGGGGCGTCGAGCTCGAGTTTTTATCGAGCTCGAGCCCACTTGCTTATTCGAGCTAGCGAATTAACAACTCGAGTCGATATCGAACTCAAGTTTTAACGAACCGAGCTCGAGCTTAGGCTTTTTTTTTTTAAGAAAAATATGGTCTTAACTAGGGATGGCCAAACCGGACCGGAACCGTAAAACCGGACCGGAAAAGCCCGGAACCGGAGCAAACCGGGGAGGAAACCGGAACCGGACGAACCGGAACCGCAAGGCATCCGGACCGGTTCAGGGTCACATAAATGGCGAACCGGACCGGAATCGGAACCGGACCGAAAATCTCTTGTTTTTCAATAATTTTAAAGGGGGGGGGGGGGGCCGGAACCGTACCAGAACCGGAACCGGATTGTGCCAACCGGAACCGGGGGCGCGGTCCGGTTCAGGGTCACATATATGGTAAACCGGAACCGGCGGTTCCGAACCGGAATCGGGCCCGGAACCGGTTTTGGCCATCCCTAGTCTTAACGAGCTTATCGTGCCGAGTTCGAGCTTATCGAGCCGATTTCGAGCCGTTCGAAAACAAAAATTCAAGTTTAATGAGCTTATCAAGCCGACTCTAGCTACACCTCGAGCTCACTCCCCGAGCCGAGCTCGAACCAGCTCGGTTCGTATAACAGCCCTAGCGGTCTCATAGATAGGATGTCGTATTTTCTCAATAACAACATTCAATAATTTTTATTTTTATTTTCTTATTACTAAGTCTATTTTTTTTAAAATGTCTATATATAAGTAGTTCAATTAGACAAAGACACCCTCTCTCCCAATATTTTTATTTTGTTTTTACTCCTCCCGTCTCAAAATAAATGTCATTTTGGGAATTAATTTTTGTCTCAAAATACTTGCCGTTTTGCTATTTTCAAGGCACTTTTGTTGTTGTGTACCAATTATACTCTTATTAATAATAGTGAAGTATCTCTTCCACAAGCATTTAATTGCCTAGGTAATCGAATTATTTTAACGGTAAATGAGATTTTTTCACATGCATTAATTGTATTTCTTAAAAATTGTGCAAGTACTCAAAACGACATCGATTTTGAGACGGAGTGAGTACCATATGCATAGTTCACCTTTTATTTTTTATATTGTTCACTTCTTTTATAATTTAAGGAATATGCAAAAAAATCAAATAACATTTGATTTTTTTTCTTTTTATTTTGTACCTCAATTCATACTTGGTAGAGTAACTGTGAATACCCCGTTCCGATGCAACAACGAGCAGAAAGTTTTAAGTAATAATCATATAATAGTCGGACCTAAATGAGATATTCCAATGGACACGCTTTACCAATAAAAATATTTTATTAATTTTAAGAGTCGCCACACCGCTTTGATATAGCCCAAAGCATTGAGAAAAAGCTTTGCATTTTAATGGGTTCGGGATCAAGTTACGACATGAGAAGAATATTACAGTGATCACTCCAATCGCCCGACGGGTCGGACTTTCTATCATGATTAAGGGGTGTTGGTTGGGTGCGGTGCTTACGGGAATAGACTTAATAAGTGAGATCATGCATAAGGTGGAGGGGAGAGAAAGAAGTTAATTGATGATCACATCTTAGAATGATGAATACACCATCGATAAGATCGATGTGTGATCATTAACATTCATCATTGGAGAAATGAATAATCATGGGACGCTATAACTAAAGTTAATAGTAAGAAGTAGTTCCTAGATCTAGTTTGGGTTTGATGAAACCCTAGATCAACATAGCCTGTAAAAAAAGATGGATATTCGAAAATCGAAACCCTAAATCTAGTATTTATATGAAATAAAATTTAAATCTAGCTAGCATAATAACATGAAGAACATGATGAATATATGAATAAACATAATAAAAGCATGCATAAAATAGATCTAGACTAAGAACATGGTTAAAAATACTAGAAGACTTACCAATGTTGGCAAGATCTATCGTTGAATCTTCGAGAAGATTCGTCGGAAATTCGGGATTGCTAGAATAGCTTAAGCTAAGAGTTTCTTCGTCAGTTTTGACTCTTGAACTAGGGAGAAAATTGTGTGTCGAAATTATGAGGGAAAGACCCCTATTTATACTTTTCGGGAGATTGACAATGTGGCCGCCTGGCCGGTCATTCCGTTTGACGTGATTCCCAAGGTTGCTGCTGGATCTGGTCTCTGGAAAACCATAATTTGTGTTTATCTTTGATAACAATCCGATCAAACGCGTTTATCTTGATATCCAGGCTTTTCTGAAAATCCAGGTTAAGTCCTTTGCAGGTTCTGAGTTCCCATAAAGCCCTTATACTTTCTGAAATGCATGATTTATGCAGCATGAATAACTCATTTTCAGACCTGTTACTAACGTTACCATGTTGACGCAGCGGAATAATAGGGATATGAACAAACCCTCGTAAAAGGATTTGAACTACAATAATATCCTAAAAGATTATTCTGCAAGGAATCGAAATTCCCCAAACAAGAATTTCCGAAGAAACTCTTCTGCAAGCCAATGGCTTAAGGGATTGAACCCAAACAAGATGCAAAACAATCTTAATTTTTATTGAAAAAAAAAAAGTCTAATTTTCGGATTACAACTTTAGGCCTATTTTATAGTGCCCATAAAACTTGAAAAAGACTCCAAACCTTCTAAGAATAACCATAACATATACGGTAACATAATAGGACTCAAAAATAGCAAAATCACTCATAATCCTACTCTAAACCCCTTTTTAAATGACCCATTAAAAATAATAATGAAAATAAAAAGAAAATAATAAAAGATAGGAAAATAAATAATAATTTTGCAACATCACATGTACCGACCATACCAATTAAGTACCAACCGTACCAGTTAAATTGGTATACCGACTTTGATAGTTAATAATGGTATGCATTTTGTTGTACCAAGTTATAACTTGATTGATACATGGTATAGACTAAATACATTTTATATACCAACCAAACCACCCCTAATTTCCTTTCCCTATGTGTTAGTAAATCAGACCCAAGAGATAGCAGATAATAATGAACGCAAATCAACTACACAGAATTTACGTAGTTCACCAACAAACTATTGGCTACGTCCACGGGCAAAGGGAAATCGGATATTATTATGGCGGAGAAACAATTACAAGAAGATGATGATCACACTAATCTATGTTTGCATGAACTTTGATCACAAAGTTCCTACCTATGCAAATCTCTAGATCTAGAATTACTGATCTCTCTCTCAATGTCAATTGAATCACGCGCAGAGAATACTAATTTATAACTAGTATTTAAAGGCTAAAGACCTAAACCAGAAGATAGAATGAGTCCTAAATTAAATCTCAAAAGGACTTAATTTACTTTCATTTTTCCTCTCAAATTTGACTTATTCAAAGTCATCCTTCTCTAACAATCTCTACCTTGACTTTGAATCTCTCCTAATAATTCAGATGCACGAGCTACCGACATAGACTCCACCTCGAGCCACATCCCTCGTACCAGAAACAGATTTCTCCACCTTTGCCTCAGTCTGTTTTTCGTCAAAGACACTAGATTTGTCCTCCGGACAACCATATTTTTCGCTAGCCATGTATCTTCAAGACACTCAGAATTTGCCTCACCAGACAAAGAACTTTGTCCTCTGGACAATCATATATTCTGTATGCATGTATCCCACCGGACACCTTGACGTGCACCTACGGGCACTCAGAATCACCCTAACGGGCAACTAACAGTCACTCAGACGTGGCCCATCCAGTCGACATTGGATCTTGCTAACCATGACTAATAAAACTGATATGTGTTGATCTTCTAGCCGTGGCTTGCCCAGTTTACTCCCGCCTAGAGTAAAACGCTGCTCCACCTGCTCATCAACACCCTCACCAATCTCAGAACCTTGGAGGATAAACAAAGAACTTTTTCTTTCACCCTTCAGAATCACATCAGAACCTTTGTAGACATCCAGAACTCCACCTTCACCTTTGAAACTGTATCCCTTCTTGTCCAACTGAGTAAGTGATACCAGATTCTTTGCTACTTGTGGAACGTGTCTCACCTTGTTCAATGTGAGAGATTTATCACCCGAAGTTCTCACCCTTACGGAGCCCATGCCAACTACCTCGCAGTCTGATCCATTAGCCATATAAATACGGTCTCCATCTTTCTGCTCGTACGTTGTGAACTGCTCCTTGCGTGATCGCATGCGATAAAAAACTCCCGAATCTAGAACCCATGCAACTTCCTTGCACGCTTCTTCTTCAGTCAATAGGGCATAATCACCATCTTCATTCAGATTGTCACTGCTCGCCATCGCTGCAGCCAACTAAGAATTTCTTCAGATGCGGAATCAGATGTACAATTCTGAAATCTAACCAGATTATTACCTCGGGCAACACAGATTTTGTATCTATTTCTAGATCACTAGAATAGACTACAACAGATGTTAGATCTTCAGATTATACTAGACAGCTAACTTCTGATCACAAAACCCTAGCTTCAAATCTTCGTCTTCAGATGTAGATACCAGACACCTAAATGTTCTAGATGCATTCTTGGATCACCAATGAACACCAGACGAACTTTCAGATCTACCATATTTGTTATTTCTAGCACAGATGAGCAATCGCTGACTGCTCTCAGATTTATTGATTCTCGATCCTCTACAGTGAAGAGTTTCAGAATAACCAGGAAAATTCCAAACTCAAATATGTTAGAGGCAACATAATACAATACCAGATGTGTCCAACCTAGACACCCAGATTTCTGCACGGAAACTGCACGCAGATTGCACGTGCGATGCACGAAAACTGCACGCGGTCTGCACCAAAACTGCACGCGACCTGCATCAAGACTGCACGTGACCTGCATCAAGACTGCACGCGAACTGCACGTTTTCTGCACGCCCAATGCATAATCTTCTACCAGAAATAAATATGTTCTTCCCGTCAGACTTGTCGATTTTCTGGTCCATCTCGGAATCCATCTCTTCTACCGCAGCGGAATGCCCTGATCTTTCTCAACTAACCAGGCTCTGGTGCCACTTGTTAGTAAATTAGACCCAAGAGATAGCAGATAATAATGAACGCAAATCAACAACACAGAATTTACGTGGTTCACCAACAACCTATTGGCTAAGTCCACGGGCAAAGGGAAATCAGATATTATTATGGCGGAGAAACAATTACAAGAAGATGATGATCACACTAATCTATGTTTCCATGAACTTTGATCACAAAGTTCCTATCTATGCAAATCCCTATATCTAGAATTACTGATCTCTCTCTCAATGTCAATTGAATCACGCGCAGAGAATACTAATTTACAACTAGTATTTAAAGGCTAGAGACCTAAACCAGAAGATAGAAAGAGTCCTAAATTAAATCCCAAAAAGACTTAATTTACTTTCATTTTTCCTCTCAAATTTGACTTATTCAAAGTCATCCTTCTCTAACACTATGAATTTAAAATTTTGAGAAAATAAAGCATTCCATGTACAGTGAGCAAGGTTAAAATGATTTTTTCTCTCCACTTCACCAGTTCACCCCATGAAGAGTGGTACCATATTTAAGAAAAGGTGAATATTAACACTTAATTAGATCATGCCGCTAGAAAATCCACTAACAATTTGTGTTAGAGCATAATAAACATAAGAACGATGTCAAGCGAAATAATCAAACACGAACACAAGAATATACGTGGTTCACCAACTTGGCTACATCCACGGGGGGAGGGAGAATATATTATTATCCAATGACCAATTACAAAAGACGATCTTCACTAATCTAGTTGCACGAATTATTTAAGCAAATAATTCCGTCAACCTAAATCTAGATCTTAGATCTCTACTTGTATCTCTCAAAGATGACCGGCAAAAATAATGCTAGGGGAATGGTTAGTATTTATAGGCATAAATACTAGAAACCCAAAAGGAGAAGGAATCACATTCCTTGTGTACAATGTAATTGGAATCCTATTTCTTATGTACAAAGTAATTCTATTCTCATTAGGAAACGGTTTTCCTAATTCTTGAACAATTCCTTGTACCAATAAGAAACCTAATTAAACCAATAAACCTTAATCCTTGTAACAAAACGATTTCCTTTTTTTTTCAATTCAAGTCCAAAGAATTACTCAACTTGTCGCGGACATATCTTTAACCAATAGGCATTGATTCAAAGGCATATTCCCAACAATTTGAAATGAGACGGAGAAAGTATGCCAGTTAATAAAGAGCAAATTTAATTACTTAGTACGGAGGTGGTACAAAAAGTTTATTGTTGAGCCAAGGTATCAATTTGTGTACAATTTTATGAATGAAGAAGATGGGCAGGTAGCTAGGGCAGCATGCAAGTGGTAAGCAAGTGGCAAAGTGGCAAACTAAGGAAAATTGGAGTCATGGATGGCATGGAGTTGCTGCATGTTCACGAGAATTAAAGAAAATGTGAAAAAACTGATGTGTTGTAAGTGTAGATAGTTCGGTAGAAAGAGAAAGTGGGGTGTTAAGGCTTATATAGTTGAGCCCATATCCATTAGCTTAAGCTTTTATCAGTGATAAACTTGACATTATATTAGAAATCTGATTGGACAAGGTCAAGGGTTCGAATAGTCCCGCTTGCATTTGCTTACCCGAATTAAATTGTGCACAATTGCACCACGTGTTCACTCTCCTAGTGTGGTTGGGTCACAAGTGAGGGGGAGTATCGGCTTGATATACATAATTGAACCCTTATCCATTAGCTTGAGCTTTTGGATCAGTGGTAAACTTGACATAATAGTATGTGGGTTAGTTGATGTGAGTATAACAAGTGGTTCCCACTAATTAAAAAAATATTTAAAAAATTCTACTTTTAGATTTTGCAATTTTACAGGACACTCCATAAGAATAAATTTTGCAATTTGAAATGAGACAGAATGAGTGTTAAAATTTCATTTTAAGGGACACTGAAAATCTCAACTTTGTTGTACAATTTGGTAGCAAATATTCATATATAATCTTGTAATCTCCTTTCCAAACATTTAGTTTTGGACGTATAAAGAAACTGATGAAAAAAATTCGAAAAAAAAACATTTAGGGGCAAAGTTATGTTAAAAAAAGACACTCATTTTGGACAAATATTTCTTGAAAATGAACACTCATTTAGGGACAGGGTGTTGGAATAAAATATTCGACCAGTTCGGATTAAACAGATTTAATTAATTAAAGGGGCAATCACGAATTCAATAGCAATACAAATTATAGCCAAAAGCATAACAGAAATAGCAACAGAACGCGTACCAGGAAAAAGGCAAACAGGAAAACAAAAGGGAGTCAGAATACTTATCAGGTCGAGTCGCTTGTATGAAGACTCTCCTAAGAGAATTTATTGCCCCCTTACTGGTGCGACAAAGAGTTACGGAAAAAATCCTCCGAGGATAAAACGATCTCAGGAAACGTACCAAGAAATCTCGCACGAACAGGTACAGATACACTTGCGCCTGCTGTCCCACTTCGCCTGAATCGCCCGCTCAGATCAATCACAGAAACAGTGTATGGAAAAGACAGATTTCGGGTTGCAAAAATTAGAAGGTATTTTTGCGTTAGTAAATCTGAAACCGGATCTGTTATTTTATACACGTATGAGGTCGGTTTAGGGTTTTTTAGAAGGACTCTAAAATCTACCCGAATTACAGTAGATTATTCTTGAAGGAAAAGCAACTGCACAGTTAGAGTCCAATTAGAAAACTGACGAAACTAACTGTTTCCGTTAGCAAAAAGGAAACTTCAAATGAATTTTGACTAAAAAGATACGCCCACGAACCGAACCATTCGCCCGTGCCCGAGCCCGAGCCGAGCGAGCGAGCGCGCGTGGGGAAAGCTTCAAGTCCACCTCACATGTAACTTGAACATGAGACTATGAAGTGCCTTGTAATTTATGGCACTCCAACTTCCCATTCCTATTCCATGTGGATTGGGACAAAAAGCCTTTTATATTCCCAAACAAAAAGGAGGTTTGACTTTCCTATCCCATGTGGGATACCAACCAACCCATTTCATCTTTGAGAATTAAAGCACTTCAATGCCCATCTTTGAAGTCTTAGAACCATGGATTAACTCCATAATTTGGCTTTCACCAAAACACACAATTTCCTCATGCTACATCATACAATGTATATCAACATTGACCATGGTCAAACTCAAAGGAACCTACAAATGAGACCCACCCAAAGTTGACCAAATGTCAAATTTCCAACACAGGGAGTATTATCTTATGGTTGTAGGTGTGAATTAAAATTTAACATTTGACAAGCAATGCATTAGTATTTTCTCTTGGACATGAACATTAATTTGGGAAAAAAATAAACACGGAGGGATTATAAAATGAAACCAAAAGAGCATGCAAGAGTGGCACGATCCAAAAAGAAACGAGGTAGTCTCTTGTAAAACCGTTTTATACATGAGACAAAATCTGTATTACATGTAACACCGTCACACACAAGTTTTTATCAATAAAAATTATCATTCGAAATAAAATAAGCGGCCCGATTATGACATGATGACATGAGATGTATGTATATATTTATATATATATGCTGCCCTACCACCACCTTATTCTTGCCTGCCATCCAAATATACGATTCCGATTACCATCTTGTAAACCATAGTTACTTTGCAAAAACATCACGCACAAATAAAATAAAGAAAATAAAATTGCCCCCCGGGGCATAGCTCAGTGGCAAAGGAGGAGGACATAAGTCGCGCTGGAGGCATGCAGCGTGGGTTCGAAACTTGGTTGGAGCATCCGTGCTGAGCAACCGTAGGCACAACGGAGTTCTTTGGTGCCGAGCAACCGTAGGTACAACGGAGTTCTCCGGGCTCTTTTCCGGGGTCGGACCTTGTATTGTGTTACTAGTTGACATGTACTCTAAACCTAGCTATTGAGGCACATCCCGCGATTTGCCGGGTGGTAGGAAAGAGGGGCCGGAACTACCACCCCCAGGACTAAACCTGGGTATCAAAAAAAAAAAAAAAAAAAAAAAAAAAGAAAATAAAATTAATCAAATTAAAAGACATAAAGCTAAGGGCCCATGGATATTAAAAGAAAAGGTTACCTAGCTAGCTAGCTACTATAGGTTGTGACCCAATTCGAAATACACGCAAATGACAACAAAACAAGGAGAGGAAATCCTCTGTACCATATTTTGTGTACCACTTATGTATCACAAGTGATCCAATAGTTATAAGTTATTAAGATTTAAATAATTATAATGTCAATAGTGATTGATAGCCGTCAGATTACTTGTGGTACACAAGTGATATACAAAGTGTGGTACTGAGGATTTCATCTCCAAAAGAAGACTACTCCGTTCATCATATTGCTTCCAATGTTTTGTAATAAAAGTTTCATTTTAAAAAATTGCATTTTGAATATATAATGTATATTTAATTGTTTTCATGAAATTATAAGTATAATAGTTAGAAAAAAAAATCAATTACGACACTTATAATAAAATGAAGAGGGTATTCAATGAACTATAACATCGTCATCTTTTTGTTATGCAAAATAAATATTGTTTTTTCAAATAAATATCGTGTTTCTAACAATTTTATCATTGTCAAGTAATTTAAAAATAAGCAAAAACATATTTTCGAAAAATGTTGGCAAACTAACACAATACTCCTCCGTGCCACCTCACGTGAAACCTAAGAGGTGGCCACAATAACTAAGGAAAAAAAATAAAGAAAATGTGTGGTAGAAAATGAAGAGAGAGAGTGAGTGGGGTTAATAGTAGGTTGGTTGAATGAATTGTGTGGTGAAAAATGAAGAGAGAGAATGAATGAGTGGGGTAGATTGAATATAAAATTATAAAAATATTATCATTTTAGGGAGTCTCAAGTGCAGTGAGACGAATCAAAATAAAAATAAGTCTCAAATGAGGTGGGACAGAGGGGTATACAGTTGTAAGTACTCGATCCGTCCCACAAATAGGACTTATTTCCCTTTTAGACCGTTCCAAAATAATTGAGACTGCCTAAAATGAAAAATATTTTAATATATTTATAATCAACCAACTCCACCCCTCTAGTTCTACTTGTGCCCACCCTTCTAGTTCTACTTGTGCTGGGACGGAAGGAGTATATATAATCAAAATCTAATCCCACTCAAATTTAAATAATGCAAACATTTCCAAGTACATCACTCGTACGTTACTTCATCTTCTTTTCTTTCTTTAGTGCATAAATTTTCTTTCGTGTCCGCAAACTCCCAAACAACCTTCTTGTTTCCATTCTTCCATTTGATATTTAATTCTTTTTTGTTCATGTAAGTGTGTACTGGTTGTTTGTCTTTCTTTGCAATTCCCCTCGTATCAATAGACTACTTAAAAATTAATCTACCACCAATATATATATATATATATATATATATATATATATACTCCCTCCGTCCCACTAGAATTAGAATTTTTGGGTTGGACACGAGGATTAATGAAAAAATGTTAGTGGAGTAGGTGTTGCGAGTATGAAAAGTAAAGTAGGAGAGAGAAAGTAGGGTAGAGAATAATGAGTGAAAAGTTGTTACGAGTGTGAATGTGGGTCCCATTAAATAAAACATTTCCATTTTTGGGTTGTCCTAATTCGAATGGAATTCCCAAAATGGAAATTTGTCCTAATTCGAGTGGGACGGAGGGAGTATATAATTAAAAATTCTTTTACACAAAAAATATTTTTATTTCAATTTTTTTCATCCTAATGAAAGGAGAGGGGTGAATATGTAAAAAATTTAACTTTTGAGCATTGTTTGTGAAATGATGACAATATTAAAAAATAGTTGGTTTTGGAGGAAACTAGATCCTCCATAAGTTATAAAAAGTCCATTTTTTAACCCTTTAAACCCTAATCTTAAACCCTAAAGGGCCTAAACCCTAAACCTTAAACTCTAAACCCTAAACTTTAACCCCTATAAAAACATGACTTTTTATAACTTATGGAGAAACTAGTTTCCCCCAAAATTTTCTCATTAAAAAAAAAAAGAGTTGTAAAAAAGAATATTCACTCCGTCTAATTTTAAATTGCAAAATCTGTCATTATGAGTGTTTCATAGAAATTGCAAAATCCAAAAGTGGAAAGTTTTTAATAATTTTCAATTAGTGAGATCCACTTGCCATACTTACATCAACTAACTCACACACAATTTCCTACCTCACTTTCTCTCTCCTACCTAACTATCTACATTTACAAGTTATGAGTCACAACACATCACTTTTTTCACTAAATTCTTATATCATAATATTTTTTTGCAATTTAAAATGAAACGGAGGGAGTATTCTTTTTGGTGTAATATTTGGTGCGTGTATTGAAATAGATTTTTTCCGTTGCAAATTTCGTGCAACTTTGCACCAAAAAATAGTGCACTACATTTGGAGTTTCTCTAAGTGCTACACGTAACCTAAGTATCAATTTTAATTTGATTTCAGCCATAAGTTTTGGCTTTCAAATCTAAATGTTCATCTGTAAAAAGCATAATTAATGTGGCTGTGAATTGTGGCTTTCAAATCTTAATGTTCATTTTTTGTAAAAAGCAAAATTAATTTTGGTACAAAAAAAAAAAAGAAAAATTAATGTGGCTATAAATTGAGGCATTAGCAGCCTAATAGTGGGTAAGATTTGAAGAAAATATATTCCATGAAGAACCAATATCTGGTAAATTCTCAAATTTTATTTATCCAAGCACAATATATTCATAGTATTTCCTTTTTGCCCCCACTAAGCCAATTGATTTATCTATTTTGATTCCTAATGACAGATGCAAACTCTCGATTAGTTTATGGATAACATTAAGAAAGACTTGTACTTAATAATTAGTGTGATTTATAGAATTAATTATTCATAATGCTCTATTTTAGATGTGACATCACCAAGGTTTAAATATTAATATTGCTTAAGTGGGAATTCCGCCAACTTAATTAATCATCTTTTAGTTGCTAATTAACTAATTGATTTTGAAGTGGGTTACCACCTCATGTCACCATGATATATTTATTTTGTTGTTAATCAAATGCATTATTTAATTATTAATTATCTTTTATTGAAAGAGAAGGATCATTATCTCAAAGATTAATTTACATAATTTTTAATTATATAGTAGATTAGAAAAAAGTTGCGTTTAAGCACTAGTATTATTTAAGAAAGAATAGATAGAGCACTTGAGTGGAGTGGTTTTGGAAGTGGACCATATTGTATACGGAGTATCTTGATTATTAGCTTTATTAAAAGGCAACATATCTAATAAATTACGTGTATTAAAGTAAAGAAAAATATTTGAGTGGGATAATGTTGGAATCATTTGACACAAGATGATAAAGAAACAAGCATTAAGATAAATATATATTTTTTGATTAACAAATTTAGATTAGAGTATAGTATGTTCCTACTTGTTTATTTGTCCATTACATTCGTTTTTAAGTTTTTTACAATTACTGTGTGGTTTGGAGTTCGCAAAATCTTGGGAAAAATCCAAACCACACAGTAAATGCTTAGGAAAAACGTGTTATAAAAAAACGCGGTGGCATTTTTGTAAATAATCAGAACTTCTCAACGGTTCTGGATATAATTATAAAACCTTCTGGATATGATATTGATAGCCATAACCTTTGAAAGTGATAGCCAGATGGGTCTGGGTATGCTGATAGCCAGAACCTTTGAAAGGGATAGCCAGAAGGGTTCTGGATATCAATATAAAACCTGGATATGAGATTGATATCCAGAACCTTTGAAAGTGATAGCCAGAAGGGTCCTGGATATCAGTATAAAGCCTTCTGGATATCAATATAAAGTCTTCTGGATATGAGATTGATAGCCAGAACCTTTGAAAGTGATAGCCAGAAGGTTTTGAAAAACACGTTTTTCTTAACCATTAGGAAAAACGCGTTTTACAGGAGACCAATCATTTGGAGTTACGCTCATCATTTTATTGTCGCATCACAAATGCACTCTTGTAGACATGTTGAAAATTGAATTTATCCGTGTCAAAATGAATAATAATTTTGTTATTCAATCTTTAAACTTTTATAGTGAAAAATATTGATAATTCAAGACAAAATTTATTAAAATATAGCATCACTTCTATTCTAAAATACTGTTTATCAAGAGCAATTTCGGATATTCATTTAAAGTCAAAAAAATTATAACATTTATTTTGGGTTGAATTTTCTTATAAATATTTGGGACAAAATTTTCTTAAAAATATTTGGAACTCTAAATATTTTGGGATGTAGGAAGTACTCGTTAATTATATTTTTTAAGACAAAAACTAGGGTGAGACCGTCTCACATTGTGAGACAAATTGCCATGGGTCATAGCCGCCCGCCCACCCAGCTTTACCCGCCTCTCCAATTTACGCCACGTGGCGTACTAAAAAAAAACTTAAATAACTTTAAAATGAAATATCTTGAGATTTTAAAAATGAAAAACATTATGAAAACACTGTTGTGTTGTCGAGACGAAAACTAGATGCATCATGATATGATTTATTTTTATTTTTTTTGTAAAATCATATTTTAGCAAACAAAAAAAATTGAGTTCTTCATTGCCTGAAATGCAACACTTTTTATGAAAAATATAACAATTTGACTTTAAAAATTATTTTTTTTATCGTAAAATGTAACAATATTTTCACAGAAAAATTAAATAGTTTGATAGTTTTTTAATTAAATAGTAATAATCAAAATGTAATAGACTATATACTATGAGTATAATTTATTATACATATGAATGTAAAAGTTTTTTAAAGTAAACGTTACATTTTTTTTCTTTAAATAAAAGTTTCATGTAGTTAACCAGTTGCATTTCAATTGTTACTTTCTCGAGAATAAAAAAACAATCAAACTATTTCATTTTATTTTTTTTTGCAAAACTATTACGCTACATTACAAAATTTCATTTATTACATTCCACATTATAATTGATAAATCATTAAGTGTTTTGTTTAACCAATAAAAATTTTTCACAATGAATGTAACAGTTTTTATAATAAAATGTACTGTAGTTTTTGTAGTAAATATTATGTTATCCTCAATCTTTTTGTGCAAACCTATGTTATATTTTAAAATAAAAAATGTTACATTTCAAAATATAAATTGTTATGGTTGAGGGAAAAAAAAGCTACATTTATTTGTTGTAAAACGTAACAGTAGTTTTACAATAACTCTTATGTTATCATTAATCTATTTTCTGCAATATTATTTTCCGATTTTAGAAAACAAAAACAATTATACTTAAGGGAAAAAAAATGTTACATTCTTTTATTAAAAGTGTTACATTTGTTAGCGAGAAAAAAAATAACGGTGAAAAAAAATTAGCTGACAAAAAATTAAATAAATAAAAACGAACAAGTTAGCCAGCAGGCGAGTGGGCCGGGGATGGGTCGGCCCATAAAAAATTCCTCTCATGAGATTGTGTCACAGTACACCAGCCCCCCCCCCACCCATCTTTTTTTTTTTTTTTTTTTTGACAAATTCTCATATACACCCGTTGCAACCCACGGGCAAACCTATGGGCTGCACCCGTCCCGCTTAAACCCGCCCAGCCCAGCCTCCATCTCTTCCCTGATCGCGACACGTGTCATTTATATTAAAAAAAACCCCAAAAAAACTTAAAATGCTATATCTTGAGATTTATAACTTGGATAAAATAAATAAAAATATCATCTTGTTCATCTCGACAAGACGAATCAAACTAGATAGGTCATGATATCTTTTGATTTTTTATTATTTTTTTTTTTGAAAAAAAAATACTTTTTAACACACAAAAAA
>JAOWBW010000085.1:1179419-1232825 GCA_026119855.1 Campanula takesimana
AACTAAACTAATTTTACATTTTATAAAAAAATAAATGTAACATTTTTTTTCTCAAATGGAACAGTTTATATTCTTAAATGTAACATTATATCTAAAATGAAATAATTTTTTATTGCAAAAGTTAACAATTGAAATGCAAAACCCGATTATATATATGATTTTTTACTCTTTTTTTAAAGAAGAAAAGTAACATTTACTAATAAAATGTTACATATATATAAAAAATTATAATCAATATTCACTTTGTTACACTTCAAATATTACTTTTTTTAACCACAAAAACTATCAAATAATTTAAATTTTCTTGTAAAATTGCTGTTACATTTGACTGTAAAAGGTGTTACTTTTTGAAGATGAAACTGTTACTTTTATCAGAACAGAGTGCTACATATCAGCTGACAAGCAGCTCAAACTTTTTGTGTGTAAAAAAAATGTTTTTTTTTAAAAAAAAAAAAAAACATATCATGACCTATGTAGTTTTATTCTTCTCGTCGAAACAAACACAACGGTATTTTTAATTTTCTTTTCTGAGTTATAAATATCAAGATATACATTTTAAAGTTATTGAAGTTTTTTTTTTAAGTAACACGTGTCGCAATCTGGAGAAGTGAAGGAGGCTGGAGCGGGCGGGTTTGACCCGCGGGGCATGCCCGTCGCACGCCATACACACGCCGCAGCCAAGAATTTGTCATCCTTAATATCATACGCATATGGCTTATTGGACTATTTTAGACATAAGTTAATTCGAGATAAACCCTCTGCAAGTAGAAGGGTTCATTTAACAGGAGAACAAACGTCCGTTATGCCATTCTATAATTATCGTAATTTTGATTCGTATTGGAGATTTATTTTGTATTTATAGGTTGACCAATGAATTTTTTATAAGTAAATAAATCTCACCATACAACTCGCATATTAATAGATATATTCACATTTACTATGTTATATGCAGATATCAGCAGTTCCAAAACTAAAGTTAAAATATGTGAAATATCTTTAATTATCAAAGATATTTTAAGTTGATATTGTAAGAGATAATTATTCCAAATCTTCTAAAGAGAGAAACATGGACCGGTATATAGACTTGAGGAGTTACTCCCCTTATCACCCAATTGGTTTTATGGTGGAACCTCCAACATAGTCCATTTCCAGCTCATGCTAACACTCGGGCCTCTGATCACTTTGAAAGGGACATAAGTAGAAAGTTAAACGTCATCAAATCAAGGTTGTCGTTACTATAACAAGTTGAAGGCAGCTAAGAGACTTTTTAATTAGAATGATTAATTTGGTAGTAGCATTAGCTTTGAGGGGAATTCTTTATATCCATGATGATTTTTTGTCAATTTATAACGATGAGTTGAATAGCACCTTCACTTCACCACACCATATTGGTCATTCTAGCTAAATTAGTTACTACCTCTGTCCAAAAATATCATTTTAGCTAAACTAGTTATTACTTCTGTTCAAAAATAAATGATTAAATTTGCTCGTGATCACTCAATCAGTGGCAACTTTGATAATTGTCCATAAGGAGTGGCTCAGTGGTAGAGCCAAACTTCACAATGTGTGAGGTCTCGGGTTCGATCCCTTCCCATGCCTCCTAGGACATCATTATTATAAGGAGGGTAAGTGGGGAACCACCATCGATCCTCTTTAAAGAAAAAAAAAAAAAAAAAAAAACCAACTTTGATAATTTATTTTCTAACGAAGGGATTACAAAATAACCACGCCCAAGTTGACAATCATAGTCCCCCCCTCCCTCCAAAAATAAAAAAAAATGAGTGTCCTTAATCATGTACTCTATTTAGTTTTAATCTGTGGCAAGCATATCTTTGTATCAAAATAAATGTCTTTTTTTTGGAAAAAAAAAAAAAAAAAACTTTCTCGCTAAAGTGTTTTACCAAAAATAAATTACAAGTCTATTTATATACTTGTAAAACTAAATGTTTGGAAAGTGGATAACAAGATATTTATGAATCTTTACCATTTTATTGTATACAAAATAGAGATTTTTGAGATATCCTATAAAATAAATTTGAGCATTCATTTAAGGACGGATGAAGTAATTATTACTCCCTCAGTCCCAGTTTAAGTTTCTTGCTTTCTTTTTGGTATGTCTCAGTTTAAGGTTCTTAGTTGTTTTATTCCTTAAATGGCAAAAGATGAATAGTATTTTGGACAATCATGTCCCTATAAAGTTCATACTCCCTCCGTCCCACTCGAATTATGACAAATTTCCATTTTGGGTGTTCCATTCGAATTAGGACAACCCAAAAATGGAAGTGTTTTATTTAATGGGACTCACATTCACACTCACAACAACTTTTCACTCATTATTCTCTACCCCACTTTCTCTCTCCTACTTTACTTTTCATACCACAACACCTACTCCACGGGTGGATGAAGGGAGTATATTACAAAAAATCTATCACTTACCTATCTACTTTTCACCCACTTTATTTATGAATGGATAATTATATCCTCCACCCACTACTATTCTTGACTCAAGTTTGCCTTGATTCTTTAATAAGCATGCAAAGTCAAACTAATAACTTTAAACGGGGTTAAGATTAAGATGTGGCACAAAAAGTGTCAAAACGATATCAAAGTAAAATATGTATCACAAATTAAGGTCGATATTGACAACTTTAGTGTACATTTTTTCTAAAAAAAAAATCCCTAAATCCTAGACTAAGGTTTTTACTTTTTTTTTTTGGTTTGTCCCAGACTAAGGTTCTTAGTTGCTTTATTACCTAAAATGGACAATGGAACCCACTTGTCATTCTCACAACAAAAACTTTTTACCCATTTTATCTACTTTCTCCTATTTCACTTTTCATACTCACAACATTTACTTTTTCTTAATCTCCGTGTAAAGTCAAACTAAGAACCTTAGTCCGGGACGGAGGGAGTACTACTTTTGTCTCAAAATGAATGTCTAAAAACAATTACTCCCTCTGACCCCAAATGATTTTCTCATTTGCTCTTTTTAATTGTCCCAAAAAGTTTTTCTCATTCATTCAATTTAAGCTTGAATGTACATAAACACAATACGGTTAGTAAAGCAAGTGTTCATATCCTTAAAAAGTTTGAATAGTCAAACATTAAGATCATTTGGGACAAAGTGAGTATAAATTTACTCTTGAGCAAAAGAAAATTTGATTTTTTTAACATTTATTTTTAGAGAGATTTGGGCCAGAGGGAATAGATCCCAATAGTTAAGGAGGTCGAGTTACTCTGTCCCATAAAGATGGTTTCACCAGTACTGGTTTTAATACTGATATACTCAAACTGCACTTATTGCCAGGGTCGGCCCTGTAGCAAGACAAGTGAGCCGCCCGCCTAAAGTCCCCCCGAAACTTTACTCGATTTTAGGGCCCCAAATTTCTAAATTAGTATATAGATAAAAGGCCCCATATTTTTCTTGTTCTGGTGGCAAGAGTGAATGGCTTGAAATATCAAGCGTTTGTTTATGGACTGGGTTCGAACCACTTCACCCACATATAATTTTTTTCCTCTTTTTTTTCTTCTCTTTTTCCTCTTAACACTCTTTTGTCTTAACTCTCCACGGACTTTTCTCCCCTTCCAATCCAAAACTAGTCACTTTAAACTTCTTCTCTCATTCGTTGTAATTTAATTAGTAGGCTTTTTTTTTTTTTTTTTTTTTTGCAATAGCTTTTATGACATAATTGTAACTACTTCTATTGAAGTATTTGCATCTATCACTAATTCAATTCGCACAATATTTTCTTACTTTCTTTGCACTTATTTTTTTCTCAATTTAATTACCAAATCCAACAAGCTAAGTCAGTCTTTCTATTAGTAATAAAGTCCTCCAAGTTTTGTTGTTAGCATACGAAAGAACGATGATAGTCGTAAAATAGAGAGAGTAGAGATCTACGAACGGCAAACCGCACTATTGCTCATACAGAGATTTAAGGCCCCCGGCCGTATAGTTAGCCTAGGGCCCCAAATTCGACAGGACCGGCCCTGCTTATTGCTGTGGAATAAGTGCAGTTAGTTTGGTTCCTCAAGCTATGGAATCATTGTTAGAGGAATTTCATGATATTATTCCCGATGATTTGCCCCCGGGCGGATCCTTCATGCTGAACTGAGAACATTGTTGTTGCTGCTTCAGTGTACTCTACATCAACTTTTGGCTAGAAAATTATAAAAGAAAAAATTAATTAACGAACAAATGACCCTCATAAAAATCAAAGAGATACTTATATTTTTTTAGAATGATTTGAGTACTACTGGAAAAGATTAATGAAACAAAAAAAAAAAAAAAAAAAAAAAAAAAGGAGAATAGACGATTATATGAAGAGTGTCCCAAGTTGAAGAGGTCGGGTTGTCTAATCCAAATTATGAAATAGGGGTAGTGTGATTTTTCTGGTGATGAGGTTAAAGTCATGTTGTTTTAAAGAATATTAAATATTCCTAACCCATATTGTAATTACCAAACATAGAGATTGTATCTTGTACATCAAGTTAGATTATTCTAGAATATTAGTTTCCTTATTGTATTAGTTTTCCTAATTAGATTAGGACTCTAGAATACTCATTGTAACCCTATATATATGTATTGCTAGTAGCAATAATACTTGAGTCATTCATACAATATTATTTGAGTCTCTCATATCAATTATCTCTCTCCATGTATGATTGGCTCCGACTATCTATTTCTCTAATCCTTGACAAATGGAGTAGCAAGTAGATATTCAAATGATAATATGGATTATGGAGGGAGCATTAACTTTAATTATAAGGTTGGCTAGGGTTTCAATCCAAGTTGAGATTTATCCACTTGAGACCTCTTACTTATTAACAAGGGCCGACCTCTCATAGTTGGAGGTGGTGCACGTACACCAGGTCAACCAAATTTTTTATTAATTTTTTTTTCTAAGTTTACCTCCAAAAAATTAAGACTAAATTTCGCTAAGCTAACATCAAACTAGAATAATATTTCTGATGGTAGCTTAGCGATTCTAAAAGCGTCATAAAAGAAGTGTTAAGCCAGAATAACCCTCACGAGACCATCTCTTCATTCATTCATAAGCAAGCAAGACAAAAATTTGTGTGAGACGGTCTCACACGTGAGACGAATCTTATTGAGATGGTAAATAGTTTGCTTCTTTATTGGCGAGGTGGGGCAAACACATTTCCTCTCTCGTCGAGATCCATCTCATGTGATACAAAAAAAAAAAAATTACTGTATCATTTTTTTGCTCCCTCACTGTCTTCATTAGAAGAAAACGATTATAATTTTGCTAGCCCTAAAGTCATAATCAAACAGATGCAATTATAGGCAAGCTTTTAAATTTGAGCCCCAATAAGAAAAGGGTAACATTAATTTCACAACCAAGAAATAGTCCCCAATTAGCTGTATAATATTAATTCCATTCTCTAAATTATACTCAAAATATTTGAATTTTCCATTTCTTTTCTTTATGTAACATCACTAAAGATTAAGATAGAGACATGTTGATGGAGATTAATATACACACAAAATTAAACTTTTAAACTTACGCCTATATCGATCTCCCTCACAGGTGATACAAAACAAAATTGTTACTAAAACGGATATTGATAAAAATAATATATATATATATATATATAAACAAGTAATTTACGTACAAGGTTTTGCGTGTTCTTTCAGTGTTTTATCAAAACAACCACATGTACATTGCCTACGTAAATCTAGGATGGTTAAACCAGTAGTAACCAAACCCTACAAAGAAATTATTTCACGGCTTCAAAATGTCACGTACCAACTATCTTTAGTACTTTGATCATAATTTCGTAAATATGATTGATTAAAATTTCATCATTGCCTTGGTGACGCAACCGGCTTTTAGAAAAAGAGGGTGATCCACCACGAATCGTGATCATTAAGACGACTAGAGATGCGATGATGAATCAAGTGCAAGGCAAAGCTTGAAGTATTCTCGTACATGCAAGCGTACGTAGTTCCCATGCATATCCTTTCTAAATAGAGAGACTAGCTATTAGTCGATAACCCTAAAGTTGGAAAATCAATGGTGTAGGGTAACAAGTTTGATCATCTTCTCCTTTTTGCCCTATCTAAACTTAAGGAAAGTTCCTCTATATTCTATAGATAGCTAGTAATTACATTCATGACAACCTTATAATTAAAGAAAACATGTGCTAGGTACAATGTATTATTTGTACAAAATTAAACAAGAAGAAAGTAGATTATTACCCGTTCAAAAATAAATATTGCCCATAGTTTTCATTTTGATTTGTAATCAGAATAAATGTCACATTTTTAAATTAAGAAAGAGTCCTGGCGCAATTTATCATTGAACATGCAATATACAAATAAGTAAAGCACGTTTTTAAAAAATGTCGACAAGTGAACTGCGACGACATTTATTTTGAAATGAAACACTTAGTATTCATGGGACAAAGAGGGAATACTTGATAGATAAAAAAAAAAAGTGTACTCCATCCATTTCAAAATGAATATTTTTTACCGATTTAAGGAATACTCTGAAATATTAATTTTTAATAGTAAAACATTATAAATATGTTTGCTATCTGTTTTAATGTTGGTTTTGTAATTATAAAAAAAAAATTGAAAAAAAAAGTTAAAACAAATACTATGTACATTTTGAGATAATAATGTCAAAAAAAATACTCCATCTGTCCCAGAATGATAGTCCCTCTATTTTCATAGGTTTTAAAAAAGAACTTTGAGTAATAATTAAGGCTACTTTTAATTATTCTAATGAAAATTTTGAAATTGTTCTTGATACACCATTATAAATACTATTAATATCAATTTTTAGATTCACGTTAACATAATTATAAGTAGCATTTATAACTGCTCAAAGTTTCCTCGTAATAACAACGAAAAAAGGTAGACTATCTTTCTGGAACGGAGGGAGTATTTACTTTGAAAGAGAGGTAGTAACTATTTTTGCATATGACGGAAGCATCTATTTTTTTTATAACAAAACAAGGGAACAACAATATCCCGTACAATTAGCACTCATGTCACAAAACAAAAAACAATTTAATAAGCAATATCAATGGATATCCTCATAAGCACTAGCTAGCTAGTTATGTTACATCTTGTTGGATATTATGCAAAATACTACCACTAGCTAGATATATGAGATCTAGTCATTCCCCACTAATTACTCAACATTTCTCTATGTAATAAATAAAATTATGGGTCAAACCTAAAATTAATTATTGTTCAAAATTATTCGTAGTACTAGTAACAGCAAAAAAAGTATAAACATTTTGGGACGGCTGGAGTATAACTAAAGATCACAACTAATTGTTTTGGCCTCACCGGAATATTATGGTACCGCAGATACAGTGGCGTATCCAGGATTTTAGGTCAGGGGGTCAAAATTTTGTATAACGAAAAAATTAAAAGCACACAAATAAAGACAATAAAATTTAACAAAACATATAAAGCCAAAATTTTCCCCTCGACTTAGGTTATAAGAGGGTTTGGACAAGATGACAAATTGTCATCCCCCGAGTTTGAAACTTTAGCTACTTAAATTGTCATTTTTATTGTCCCTCTTTAATCTCCAAAGTCTTAAAATAGAAATATTTTAATATTTTTAAAATAATGGGACCCACTTGTCATACACACAACAACTATCCACTACTATTTTCTATCACAATTTCTCTCTCCTACCCAACATCTACACTCACAACACATCACTTTTTTTCACTTTTTCCTTAATTAATATGCCAAACTCATTTTTTTTGTAAGTTAAAGAGGGACGGAGGGAGTATCTTTTAATTGTAGTCAGAATAATCATTTCATGAAGTAAAATTCTCATGTAATTTTAAAAAAATAGTATATCCACACCTTTAGCTGCAAGTATAAAGTGTTACATGGAAAAGAAATGGCAGAATATCATATTTGATAAACTCAGTTTCATGAAACAAAATTCTCATGTAATTTAACAAAATTCTCATGTAATTTAAAAAATAATACTTTCAAACAGAGTGTATCTAAAATTGATAGATTCAATTTCCTCACTTTGACTGCATAATTCCCAACTGCCTCCCAAGCAAAATTTTAGAGCTTAGATTACTTTAACCTCATATAACTTCAAAATTTTGACTAATTATATTTTGATAAAGTTAAAAATGGCAAATCCCCTTCAAGGTTAGGAGTTTCAACTTCCAGTTGAATGAAGAGAAAATAACCGAAAAATCTTGGTGTTCTGTTGCGGATTTGCGCAGATACATTAAAACATGGTAATAGATAACCTTGACTGCTACTGTACCTGCGCGCAAGTGTGTGTGAAAGTATGCATATATCCGCGGGGGTTTGATGAGTCAGTTATCAGAAGAACGAGTGACTGAAAAACAACGCCGACCATTTGACTACATTTCACAATCTTGTACATCTTCATTTCACTTCCCCTTTTTTTCTTTCTTCATTTTGTTCGTGGTGTCTGTTACTTTAGCATAAGTTACAAGCCCTGGAAAATTAAAACAATTCGCATGGGATTGGAAAGGTTTAAATGATCATTCACCTTTAACCATAAATGACTGGAATGGCACTCTTGTTATCTCCACAAACGTTGAATACTCTTTGTTCATTGGTTGTTTCCACGGTTCCCCGTCCATCTGCATATAAGCTTCTTTCCACGCTCCACCTCTTAACTCAAATCTAATTGATTGGGCCTGGAAAATAGAGTACAAGTTACTCAAATTCAAAAACGTTAACATCAACTAGTACTGACCAAAAGCATGCAGCAATCTTTGTAAGACTTGAAGTTTAACTAAAGATCCGACTGTTACACTCTTCATGAACTCAAAATATTACTCCTTCCGTCCCAAAATGAATATCCGAAATTGCTCTTGATCAAGAGCACTTCCGGACATTCATTTTGGGACGGGTGGTAGTAGCATGCAGCATTAAGTGTATAATGAGATAAGAACCAAACTTTGATTACCTGGGCAATGTGTTTGGCAGAGATAAGTTCGACCATGACAAATGAAGCATGCCATCCTTGTTTAAACCCAAATACTTCTAAGATACCATCGTCAGCATGTGCTTCAACAAACCCTTTCTGAAAATCAATCAATCAAATGAAGGAAAAACCATCTTCAGCTTATGCTTCATCGTGATAACTCTCTTGCAATACAAAACCAGTACGGATTATGACACACTAAACTGAAGTAAATAAGAATGCCGCAATGTGGCATACTCCCTCTATCCCATCTTATGCTTCAAAAACTTCCTTTTTGAGTCTCGTTTTAGACTTCAAAAACTCAAAAGGGAAAGTTTATAATATGAACACTTGCTTCACTAGCCATGGTGTGTTTATGCACATTTAAGCATAAATTGTAGAAATGGGAAGAACATTTTGGGAAAATGAACAATGGCAAATGAGAAGATCATTTTGGGACGGAGGGAGTATTTTATAATAAAAACGTCACTTTCCTTAATTCTTGTGCCCAAATGTTTTTGAAGATTAAAATGGGACGGAGGGAGTATATCAATAAACACAAGATTGGAAGAAAATTTATGATTCGGAGAAACACATGAAAAGTAACCTTGTTTGCATTTTTCAAAGATATCCTTCAGCTCTCGAATAACTAAATCAAGTAAATGCAATTTTTTTGATATGAGAGAAATTATGAAATTTTCCAAAAAGCTAAGTCTATGTTCACTGCACCCCTGCAAACAAAACTTTGTAGTCGCCTTTGGAAAGTTACCTTTTCCAAATAATCTGGCTTCAGAATACCCCAGGGATTTCTTCCACTTCCGTAACTATGAAGATTCAAAGCAACTATAGACCTCACACTGGAAGAAATATAAGTAAATTATTAGCCCAATGAAATTTAGTTAGTTAACTAGCAGAAGTAATCAATTTTTTTTGTTCTGGAATTTACTCCTTTTTTTTCTTCTCCAAGAGTCCTACTTTTTAATCTTGGGATGTTTCACTCAAAGAGCCCTGTTTCACAAGTTAAGTCGATACTTTTATGCTTACAGATTAATCCTTAATTAGAAAAATAATTGAACCGTTGAAATTAATGGTATTTGTAGAAAAAAATGATATTTTTGCTACGTTAGGAAAACTTCAGAAATAATTTCAAATATCGATTCGTTTACCATAGGACAGGAACTAGTTGTTATGAGAGATGTATAGCAACTGTTAATCACTCTAGATGAAATGAAATAGTGAAAAGAATACATATGTACCTTGATGG
This sequence comes from Campanula takesimana, assembly GCA_026119855.1. Classification (NCBI taxonomy): domain Eukaryota; kingdom Viridiplantae; phylum Streptophyta; class Magnoliopsida; order Asterales; family Campanulaceae; genus Campanula; species Campanula takesimana. The sequence continues at coordinate 1,189,638 of JAOWBW010000085.1, forward strand.
GATAGGAACTACCTCCCAAACCGTAGAGTTGATCTTTTTAACATGCAGCCTTAAAATGTTCTTGAGCCCCCTGCATCCATGAAGTTGTTATTTAATTGCATAAGAGCATCGGTTTTTAATTCACTGAAGCAAACATGCAATTTGACCTGATTAATATTGCAGCAAACAGAAAAACGAAAAAAAGAAGAATTGAAGACCATATGCTCATGCTAGATGAAGCCGTTTTGGTCATTCTTTTCAGGGGCTAGGCTAACACAAGAAACTTACGCTCAACAAGACAAGGCATACGCCTAAAGATATTGCTACTTCCATCACAAAAGATGTTGTATTAAAGTTTCCTTAAAGGGAAATGTTAATCTTCAACCGGGATAGCCCAAAAAGGAATACTCACATCTTATATTGGGATGGAGGGAGTAACAAATAACTCATGAAATAAATAAATATAAAGCTCTAAAGTTGCGAATTTCTTGATCAACAGGTAGATGATGAATTGTAAAGAGTGAAGCCCATGAACTGCAAATAAAGAACTGTCCTTCTAAAGATAATAAGATAATAAATAGACACTAATGAATTATGGTAAGACTATGCGAAGATTGGAAAACTTCCAAACTTGACATCGATCAAGAAGTACGCTTTTATCCACACTTGTTGGTCTTCCTTAATAGCATCATTACGTAGTCATAATTTTTTCAATTAGGCATCCAACTGTCCAGAGTTTTTAAATTTTTACATAGTTGAGATTACATGACCTAGCAATTTTGATCTTTCGCATTATTTGCTTAATCAGTATAATTTTTATCATTCCCATTCATAGCTTTGCTAAGCATATATGATACACATGGATAAGTAAAGATATGGTCAGTAACAAAGCCATGTAAATATGGAAAGTATTCATCATATCAGACATGAGTTTACAAGCAAGGCATACAGAAAGAAAAAAGTGGAAGATATGTACTCAAATTGAAGAGAGTTCTAACCTTAAACTCGGGTCATTTATACAAGGTGTGAAAAACCAGCCTTGTTTGCAACTGTATCCAGAGTAAATTAACTGTGATGGAAGGTCAGAGAAAACAATGATCATGCGGCAAAATGATTAAGAGGAATAATAAGAAATACAGTATATCTTAAGTAAATATAATAAAATCAACCAATTATAATTCGAAAAACGGGTGAATGTATGTACAAGGTACATACGTTAAATAAGCTACATACTTGGAAAATCAAAGGGAGCGCAGAGTAACGGAAGCAAAAACATTCATATAGAAAAGAGCTCTGGGAATGGCAGCTGCTTTCCTTCAAGCTCTACAACTTTTTCCACCTATCCTAATAGAGAACAGAATGAGTATCCATTTTGGGAATCGGGATTTAAGCAAGGAGAATGTGAGATTTTTCTTAACCCCCTACTTCATTGCAAACACTAGCTCATCCAATGTGAGATTTTTCTTAAGCCCCTACTTCAAGATTCCTCTGATTACTTGCTTATTGAAGCACAGTGATCCTATAACTCTTTACGTTTTTCGGAAGAATGGGCTTGTTATTTCTATGCCTTGAGTAGTAAAACTCTTTGCCTCGTATTTTTTGCTGCAAGATGTCTGATCTTATGTATAGATATTACCTACTAATGCTTCATTAACATATATCTTGAATTACATTGCTCAAATCTTCAGGGGGTTTATGTAACTTCTTGACTTTGATTAGAACCTGATTCCATTAATATTTAGCCTTCTAGGAATGTTCTTTAAAACAAAATCCAACTCTAGATCCACAGAAATGAACAATTAAGAGTCAATCAGACATGTCTATGGTGGAATTAAACAGTAATGCAGACCTTGTTTGAAACAGGACCTTGTGCTAGGTACGGCTTGTCATTGCGTAAATGATGGAAACCATAAGCAACCTGGGCATCCATTCCTGAGTCCGTGACAAACAAAACGTAAGATATGAAGTAATATAACAATGTGATGATGCAGGGAAAGAATTACGAATCGATAAGTTAGGATTTAATTTTAATTATTTTAATTTGTTATTTTATTATTATTTTCGGAATTAATTTGTAGTAGGTAGAATTTATGCTATTAGAAGTAGATTAGGACTTTATTTTGATATTTTAGGAGTCTATTAGGTTACCATATAGATTAGGCTTATTTTGAGAATGTTTTGACTTGTTTTCCAAGTCCTAGGAAAACTATATAATTAGGGGTATGTTTAATTCTGAAAATTAATTTATTGATGAATAAAAGTTGATTGACCGTAGCTCTTTTTAATTCGAAAGTCTGAGTTTTCCTCCTTTCGTCCAACTCTTCGTATTTGATTAAATTCTACGAGTGTTGAAGATCGATTACTGGTTAACGTGCGCGTTACAACAGTAATTGATTTCTATCAAGTCTTCCGCTACGTCAGTTGGTATCAGAGCCCGTTTCGTTCCAGGAAGAATGGCACGAGGAGGAAAGAAGGCCACTTTGGAAGATATCTATGAACGTGAGGAGGATGTGCTGGAGCAGCGTATCGCACGAGTCGTAGATCAACGTATATCTGATCTCGAAAAGCTTAGTTCGAGGATTGTTCTCTCCGAGCTTTTTGTCGAATCTTCAAGTCCAAAAGTTCTTGTCGATTGGTCAAAACCTCCTGTATTTGATGAGTGTCATTGTGAAATCTGTCATGTAGTGACATCTCATCAAATGGGTGTAACTAAGGTTGGCGTCAAATCTTCACAAGATGAATTGATATGAAAGTTTGAGGTGATAAAAGGTAGTCATCCTTATGAAGATCCCTTTGAAGTTTATTATTCTAATTGTTCATCAACTTGGTGCCTCAAAAAATTGGTCATTGAAAATTTTATTCAATGTTACTGGAGGAGGATGGATGATGACCAAGTTCAAAGTTCATAACGGGAAGAAAAATGATGTATGCATTAGGTAGAAGGATGATATTAGATAAGTGATGATGCAGGGATTTAATTTTTAATTTTAATTATTTTAATTTGTTATTTTATTATTATTTTCGGAATTAATTTGTAGTAGGTAGTATTTATGCTATTAGAAGTAGATTAGGACTTCATTTTGATATTTTAGGAGTCTATTAGGTTACCATATAGATTAGGCTTATTTTGAGAATGTTTTGACTTAGGGGTATGTTTAATTCCGAAAATTAATTTATTGATGAATAAAAGTTGATTGAGCGTTGCTCTTTTTAATTCGAAAGTCTAAGTTTTCCTCCTTTCGTCCAACTCTTCGTATTTGATTAAATTCTACGAGTGTTGAAGATCGATTACTGGTTAACGTGCGCGTTACAACAGTAATTGATTTCTATCAAGTCTTCCGCTACGTCACAATGCATGACTAATGACAAGCAAGGAGATTTGCACCAGCATTGAGAAAGAACTGGCATTGACTACTACTATAGTATGGTAACATTTTTTTCCGCATTGCCTAGTACATTCAACCTTCCATCTCTTTATGCTCTTTTAAGTTCTTTTTTCTTATATTTTTCTTTATTCAATAAAAATGCTATGCGTAGAAGGTGTGTATCTAGACATGTTTGAAAATACAACAACAACAAAGCCTTAGTCCCAAAATAATTTTACGTCGGCTAACATGAATCGTCATAAGGAACGTCAATGAAGAGGTTGGAAAACAATGAAAAAGTGGGGAGATGGTAAAAATAAAAACATGCGACATATCACAACCTTAAACCTGGAAGTGGGCCCCTATAAATAGATTTAGAACTAAAGAACTCACGCCATAACTTGTGCTGCACCTCATTGATTGCTATTTGTTCCCTGCGAACACCTCACATTTGTCACTTCCTAGTTTCTACCGAACAAAACCCAACTAGGAAAACTCAACCAATTCTTACGTACAAGCACACTAGAAAATACAGGAAAAATGAGTCCCTAATAGACCTCACCAACTGTTGGGCTCTAATCACAGAAATTCAAATATACTCCCTCCGTCCCACCTCACTTGAGACCTTAGAGGTGGGAACAATAACTAAGGAAAAAGAATAAAATAGAGAAAATGTGTGGTAGAAAATGAAGAGAGAGAATGAGTGGGGTAAATAGTAGTGTTGGTTGAATAAATTGAGTGGTGTAAAATGAAGAGAGATAATGAGTGGTAGGGTAGATTCAATATAAAATTATTAAAAGTTGGCTATTTTGGGGAGGTCTCAAGTGAGCTGGGACTGACCAAAATGGAAATAAGTCTCAAGTGAGCTGGGACGGAGGGACTTGAAAAGTAATTAAGTTAATCGCGCAGCTGTTAGAAAATCATGTTAATCGCGCAGCTGTTAGAAAATCATGTGAACATACCAAAAGATATTTCTTACCTATACTAAAGTAATTATAAAATACTCCGTTATAGCAGGATAGTTTCTCGGGCAACAACCCTTCAACTTCTAAACCCTGCACAAAGCAGTCAAAATCACCAATCAAGAGAAGTATAAAATAACTGCACCTGCAATGGTCAAACTAACCCCTAATGAAACAAATCCCACTGCCCAGAAAGACCAAAATGGCATATTTCCAACAAAAACTTGAAAAAGGAGCTTGCGTAAAAAATTGAAACCCAGAAAACCAGTCAAATTAATGTATAGAAAGGTTTCAGTATAGCTATTTTCACAACCTGATCAGGTGCAACATCTTCTGTTGGCTTCAAAGAATGAGGTGCCTCCAGTTCATGCCCGGCTGGCATCGTTATTGTAAGATTCCAACTGTGACAAACAGAATTCTATTTCAAACAACTTCTCCCTCCGTCCCAAAATGAATGTCCAAAAATGTTCAAATTTACTAATGAAGATCAAATTTGGAATTTTTCGGACATCCATTTTGGGGCGGAGGAAGTAGTACATAAGAAAACAGTATTACATGATCAATAAAAAACACTAACAAGTAATCCAGAGCATAAAAACTATCAACAAAGATGAATACACAGATCTTCATACCAAATATTTCCTGAGGGGAATGAAGCATCATACTCTCTCTCTCTCTCTCTCTCTCTCTCTCTCTCTCTTTCTCTCTCTCAACTGGGCAGGCTTTTCTATGGTCCAGTCTCACACCGGTGACTCCAATCTTGCACATGCAACTCCAATCACGCAGGCAACCTTAATGTTCAGCTTCTTTATAACCTTAAAGTATTAAACCAGTAGATGCAGTGAACTCACTGCCTCCTGTTACACCTCACGGTAGATTTCAGCTCTCACTCTCACAGATTTCTCTTTTCCATTGCCTACTCTAGTAGGTAGATGCAGTAAACTCATTACCTCTGTGTTTTCAATTAACTCAAATAGCTAACTCAGTTTCGTTGATTCATCTTCTTACTATTGTTTTCTTCCTGATTCCCTGAAAGAGGTCGACTTATATAAGGGATCAGTTATTCAAGTTCTAAAAAATTTGTGTAAGATGGGTTCATGAGCATGCACCTTAAAGTCTAGATTCGCAAGCCTGCAGATAAACGAGCATTTAATTACATATGTTTTTGAAGCATTTACTCCTGAACTGTAGCGGCTTACTTTATTCTTCAGCGTCCTTCTCCCCTCTGCAGCCATTTGCCAATCACCTCTTTTCTGCCAGCATCATTCACTATGCTTCTTTCTCTTTACCTTAAAGCTCTTATAGGGAGTGATACTAAAACAATGGACACTCAATTCATAAAAGCGTAGTTTAAAGCCGACATACATCATCCTGTGGCTTATGTCTGATCATTGAGATCAGACAAATCATATAGAGATCAATAATTCTTTTTCAACTGAATATTTCTCATTTAATCAAGGCCCGCATTTTAAATGAAAATGTTATGCCACTTGCATGCCGTCAACATCATATCATTATTGACTTCTAGTTTGGTGAGTATTCCAATTGTATAGAGGGAAAAAAAGAGTGGCTGTGTATGGTGTGAACCCTTTCGAACAAATCCAATCAATTTCTTGATCCTATTTGTACAGTTGAATGTATGTGCAACACCACCACCAAAAACTAACTTCAATCCTTATACCAAGTTCAGTACCATGCAATATGATTCAATCAATAAATTAACTGATCATATGAGAGCGTTTATATTAGGTGCAAACAATAAATCCTATATCTGTTTATGAACATGTCGGAAGTCAGAGAATTTGGAGATCACTCCATGGAACAATGTTGAACATTGCATCTCCACTGTTCCAGCACAGACAACAACAACAACAACAATAACAAAGAGAATTTTGATATCTTTGAGCAGTATAGAAACATCTAACTCACCTATCCAGACGGGAAACGGGACCAGTACAAGCCCTGTCAAGAGTTTTTTTGATAGCTTGTTTCCAGTTGAAGGGAAATGAACCGCCCTTCAAAGAGAATTAACGCCCCCATTTTAGAAAGCCTAGACAGAATACAATAACAAAAATAAATCGGGAATAATTAAGTTTACCCAATTAAAACTCCTCGACAAGTCGTTTCCTGTACCAAGAGGTATTATAGCTGTTGGTGGAACTGGCTCCCTCCCCTGTCTGTGAAGATCTCCCAGACACCCCAAGACCCAACCCACAGTACCATCACCCCCTGCAACCTGTTAAGTAAACCTAGTATGTCAATTCCATGTAAATATCGTTAATTCCATGTAAATGTCGTTAATTTCACCAAACGTACCACAACTCTCAAACGTTCACGAGTTTCTTTGGCACACTGGTCCCCAAGACTAGCAAACTTCTCAAGGCAACCCAATCCAAACTGAATAAATTCATGAGGTTTCACCGTCTTAAGGTCAGAGACCTGGCAAAACAACAACAAAAGTGCCAAAATCACACATATTGAAGGCGGCAGAGCTAGCAGATCATCAAGTACAGGTGTGGGCCCAATGTATATATTTTTCCAGCATAAATAAATCGTAATATCACTCACCTATGAACTAGTTGTAATAAATAATGCTTCTGATCATCTGATTTGGGAGAAAAAACATTTTCTAGCAAGAGCCAACAAGTGGTACCAAAAACTGAACCAATCCCTTTCAAACTATTTGAACATAGAAAAATCAAACTATCTGAATAAAGCAAAAGTTGGGGTCTTTACTAGTTTCTTATGTTCATTTTGGACCAAAATGTTACCAGGATCCTTCAGTTTTGCCTAAGTACCACTATCCAATTCTTATTACATGCACACGGGTATTGGTATAAGTATGGGACTGTGGGTGTGAGTGTTTTACACTATCGTTGGTGTAATATCTCAGATTTTGGCAAGTCAGATATTATCATAATCCTGTAGAACGATATGACTATCTAACCTTACTACACGCGTTAGATAAGAAGTCAAGTTTACAACAGTAGGTTGTGTTTTCTTCTTACATTATAGGCAGGAAAATGGCTGGCAAAAGAAGTAAATAACTATGGGGAAAAAAAAACTGGGTTCGGCTTTTAGCACTAAAATGCTTTAAAAAAATAACAGGGAATTTTTATGTTGTTAAAATCATAAGCACAATAAGAATTATCCTTGTCTTGTAATTTTGATGCACTTTTCTATTCACCCTGATCAGTATTTCTTGCAAACTCGAAATCCTGTGTTCTGTTAAGATGAGTGGTCTAGATGGCAACCTCATTTCCAAGCTTCAATATTGGAATTAGAAGAACGATAAACTTTGTGGAACAAAAATTACTCTTCCGATTCCACATGGTATTGGGTTGCCAAATAAACCCTAAGAAACACGCACAAAATTGGAATGAAGGCTTAAGACTACCCAAACTGATCCACACAAGTTGAAGAAAATGCAGATACATATTCACCAGTCAATACCCTGAAAATATTTACACTCACCAAAACACACACACACACACGTCGTATTTAAGTACAGTACTCTATGAGCACAAATTGCTATTTTGGGCGTCCCACTGATAAGTCACACTTTCCTAAAATGGCAAAAATCTTTACAATTCATCCCACTCATTCTCTCTCTTACTTTACTTTTACGCTCATAACACCAATCAACCTACTATTCTCTACTCCACTTTCTCTCTCCTACTTCACTTTTCACACTCACAACAACTACCCACTACTATTCATTCCTTAATTCCTGTGCAAAACTCATTTTGTGCCCATAGGTATGGGACGGAGCAGGGGCGGACCTAGGTAGTCCCTTTCGGGGGCCGCGGCCCCCGTTTGATTTTTTTTTTTTTTTTTTTACAAGAGCAATTTTTTGTAAAATTTAGGGGTGTTAGTGCAATTTAGTAAACTTTGCCCCCTTTAGATGTAAAATAAAAATACACTAACATTTGTTTTGGCCCCCTTATGCAATTTTGCCCCCCTTTATACTAAATCCTAGGTCCGCCACTGGGACGGAGGGAGTATATACTTATATACACATATCAAACTACCCCACCTACATTTTTACCTGCATTTTCACACAGCCCTCTACTGCCTGATAGTGCCACATCTAAATCCAAACCTTTTATATAATACCCATGAAAAAAAAAAAAAAGAACGTAAATGCGTATGAGTGAAAAAAGAAAAGAGAAAAATGAATCTGAAAATTTCCTATAGTTTCTAGGAAAATGAAAATCTCCATTATATAAATACTGTATATTTTTGCCACTCTATCATTAAATTCAGGAGTTTGTTAGCGTTCATCATTTCAAGCTTGTGAATCATAAATTCATAATGATAAAACAAAATTTACGTCAGCATAATATTTAATTGATAGATTACCTGTTCTTCGCCCATCAACTCCTGGAGCCTGGCTTTCAGCTCGGGACCGCGCCGCCCACCGCTCTTGGAATTGACAAACACCACCAGCGGACATTCCGGCGCCACCAGGGGTTTGGCCCCACCTGAAGTCGATGCCAAAGTAGCGTCGTAATGGGACATACCGGCTTCAACGTTCTTCTTAGCAACGGCATCTCGAATGGCGAGTCGCAAGTACTCCGGCATCGTGATTCTCTGCCTCAGTTCCTCTTTCGGAATCCTTATCCCTCCCAAAGAACACCCCTTTATCGAGTCTATCACCGACGTCTTTGCCACGATCCGCGTCGACGTCGCCGTACCCGATTCGGAGCCCGGCGAATCCATCTATATATTGAAAATTTCGGCAATTGACTCAAAGTATACGCGTGTTTCTCACACCTCCACTAATATTTTCTGTATTATACTACAGAATCAATATATGTATAGGCGCCGGCGGAGAGATAGAGAGAGACGAAGAGAAACGTTGGTAAACGTGACGGTGGTTGGTTGACTGTGAGTGAGTGAGTGAGTGAAATTGGGCCGGCCACCGGAGGGAGTGATTTATTGTTGAGTGGAGAAAGGGAGAAAATGACTCCGGCAATTTTTGCAGTTTCAAATTATGGTTTCTATTTCTAGTATACTACCATTCATACAAGCGTGTTTCCATTTTCCTGTATCTATCTACCCTTGCAGGTGGCATCTAATTACGTTATTTGCCTCGTACGTCTTTTAAAAGTCCACGCGTGTTTTTCGCATTCTTGCAAGAGCAACGAATGGGGTAGAAAATAAAATCATAAAATCTTATAATGATATTTTATTTGTTGTATCGATAATGGACTTTCTATACTTTAATTAAAAACATCAATAACATCATTACACATAGGATTTTATGAGGAAGTTTATATACTCCCTCCGTCCCAGAGTCTATGTTCACCTTTCCTTTTTAGTTTGTCCCAGAGTATATATCAACTTCCTAAGGGCATCTCCAATGGACACTATATTTCACACTATAACACTAAAATGCCCACTATTCATCCCTCCAATGGACACTATATTTTACACCAAATTTGGTGTAATAGTTTCACTTGTCACATTTAATCCCTCTAAATTTTAAAAACTCACACATTGTAAATTATGTTAATTAACTTATATGTTAATAAATTATATAATATATTTTACTTAATTATAAAAGTACAATGCATAAAAATAATTATAAAAACATAATATTATATCATCTCAATTAAAAGAGAGGGGTTTATATGTAAAATCATAGACTTCAAGTATTGTTTGTGTAACAATGAGTGTTGGTGGAAAAATGAGGTGGATAGAGAATATTCCTTTTTAGTGTGAAAAATAGTGTGATACATTGGAGAAGATTTTTATTTAGTGTAACATTTGGTGTAAAACTTACACCAAATTTGGTGTTCTCCATTGGAGATGCCCTAAAACGGCAAAAAAAATACTACTATTCCTCTTACTCATTATCTCTCATACTTACTTTTATACTCACAACACCAATCAACTTACTATTCATTCACACTCATTCTCTCTCATACTTTACTTTTATACTCGCAACACTTACATCACTTTTCCCATTTCTTAATCTCTGTGCAAATGAGATAGTGTACATATACTCTGGGACGGAGGGATTAATTTTTTGTTCCTCTAATATTATTCTTTTTGCAATGGTCCCCTCCACCCTCATCTCACGAAAGTAGTAATTTGGCCCCTATTGTTTTAGTTATTTCACAAAATCAGGATTAATTGTATAATCTAGGGGTGGAAATGGTTTGGCGAGCCGAGCCAAACCGTGCGGTTTAGCTCGGTTTTAAAACTTATGCGGTTCAGCTCAGTTTCAAAAATTGATAAACCACACGGTTCGGTTTGGCTCACGGTCTGACCCTTCAAGCAGAACCGAGCCAAAACCGAGCGGAACCGTTTCGAGTCGAACCGTAGAGCTGAACCGTTAAGCTGAACCGTGAGCTGAACCGTGGAGCCGAGTCATTAAATCGAGCTAGCTGAACCGGTGAGCCATATTATAGACCATTAATTAAGTTTAGTGATTTGATCTGAACCGTTAGATTTATAAAACCCTAGTTACCTCCTTATCTGCCGCTATCGTGATATCGATTATCGTCAGTTGGAAATTCAAAACGGCACAAAATTAATCCTCTCGTCTCCAGTTCTCTCGTCTCCTCCACCCACGACTCCATCCCTCCGGCCGACATCCTTCCTGGCTTCCTCCATCTCACTCCCACTCAGACTCAGGCCTCCAAATTTATCCCACTTCAGGTGACTTTAACATTGTTTAATTTACATCTTTTCTAGTTATATTTATGCGTCTGTTTTAGTACAAAAAGATGAACCAATTCGTTGAGTTATGTTTGGATTGTTGTTGTTGAGCTTTGTTACTGTCGGAGTAATTTGCGAAAATGTAACAGTGGCAGATTCAGAAATGCGAAATTGCAACTGTATGAATGAACATCAGTGTTTAATTTCTAAGTATGGTGTAAGAGTTGTGGTTCAAACCGCGGTTTAAGCCACGGTTTAAACCGTAAAATCAGACCGTGGTTCAAACCGAGCCGAACCGTGATGGTTTAAGCTCATCTCGGCTTGGAATATTTTGTGGTTGAGCTCGGTTTGGGATTTCTCCAAACCGATGTATAGCGGTTTGGCTTCTAAATTACCCCAAACCGAGCTAAACCGAACCATTTCCACCCCTAGTATAATCCACATTTTATACTCCCTCCGTTCCAAACAATGCATAGATGTAAATATAAATAGAATACTATAAATATTATTAATATTATTAAAAGTAAAATTGTATACTAAGTGGGTTCAGGCACTGTTCTAAAAATCCTTCGCCTAGACCGCCTAGGTCCCGCCTAGGCGCTAAGTGGTCACAGAACGCCGCGCCTAATTCAAATCCGCCTAGACCGGATATTGAAAGATAATTTGCATTAAATTTTCATTAAAATGCTTCGATTAACTTCAAATTTATCTAAAGCCCCACCTACAATTTTTAATATTAGTATTTTCAATCGAAAATTATATTAAATTTATTATTATATACATTTAAATTAATTGTTTGCATATTCCGGTGACATTTTCAACACTATTTCACTGAAATATTACAAATTGTCTTATTCACGGCCCCGCCTAGGCCCCGCTTAGGCCTCTAGGCGCTAGGCCCAGCTCCGGCGCCTAGCGGCCGCCTAGCGATTTTTAGAACATTGGGTTCAGGTTAAACATGGCAGGGTTGACGTCATCCGAACTCTCCCCAAACTTGACGATTTGTGAAAACCCTTATAAATACATTATATTATAAGCGTTAAGTGGTTGTTAATTGCTACACCCTCTGAACACAAATATAAGAAAAAAAAATTGGCTTTTTTTAGACCTAAATATAAGCAAAAAAGTTGGGGTTCAATACAAAACTCATTAAATGTAATTGTATTTAATATTTTTTTACAAAAAATACCCCTAATTAATTACTCATTTTCAAATACAAGTGTACATTTATTACATAGATTTAATATAATGATATATTAATAATTTTAATATATTTTTATTATAAAATCAAGACAATTAACTAAATTTAACTACTTTCTTAATAAATATGATTTTAGTTACTTTTGTTTATATTTGTGACCGGATGAAGTATTGTTTATATTTGTGACCGGATGGAGTATGTAATGTAAATATGGGCTATATGACAACTTTCTTAAAAGTCAAGGGGGGTTGAAAGCAATGGTTATTACATCCTCCACTTGCCACTTGGCTCTTAAATAGAATAATATTAAAATACTTTGCACAGTCCAAAAGGCTTGACTTGACAGACTGGGAAGACCCTGGTGTGTGATTATATGACAAGATCTCCCTTGGATATTCTTTCAATCTCCACTTTTATGCTCACTTCTTATAATTTCCTTGTTATCATAAAGTCAAGAGGGGTTGAAAGTAAACGTAACTATTTATTTTATAATGTTATTATACAAATAAAATATAACATTCGTTTATAAAATTGTTACTTTCCTTATTTTTACAATGTTACTAACACAAGTATTTTTAGTTCTAAAGTGTAAATGGTTGAATTATTATTTTTCTATATATATGTGTTACAATTATGTATAAGTATAAACACTGTTACATATAAGTAACACATTCGTTACATTTTAGTTGTAATAAGTATTATTTTTGACAAACGAAAAAACATTAAAAAAAAAAAAAAAACAGTGTTAATTTTCTGTATATATGTATTACTTTTATGTACATAAACTGTTACATATAAGTAACACGTTTGTTACATTTAGTTATAGTAACTATTATTTTTGACAAACCGAAAAAAACAAAAAAAATATATATAAAAACCAAAAAAATAAAAAATAAATATATATATATATATATATATATGTATTTTATTTTATTTTATTTTTTCTGTGGGTCATGGATCCGGCTCATGGTTCAAAAATGACCCGTCTCTACTATGAGACGGGTCATAGTGTTCTCATACAAGTTTTTATCTTATACAATGTCGTAATTTTCAATCCCTTCACTTTAATATTAGTGCAATCAAGATTATAAGCATAACTTTTGTAATGTCATCATAGTTAGGGATGGCAACGGGGCGGATAAGGGGCGGGTTTGACCAAAACCGTACCCGCCCCTCAAGGAACTCCCCTTATACCAAACCCGCCCCGCCCCGCCCCGTATGGTTCATAATCACAATTTTTTTTGGGCTTTAGCCCAGCCTTTAAAGAGTCAAACAGCCCAACAACATACAATTACAACATTGTATCAAATTTAAGCTCAATCTAATAATTTCAACCATCCCATTCACACCCAAAGTGTACAATTACAACACATTTATAGTAATTTACTGCTTATATTAGTATACGGGGCGGGGTGGGGCGGGGCCCCGCGGGTTGGGTTGTGCAACCAAACCCGCCCCGCAACCCGCCGGGTTTTGAAAAAAGACTACCAAACTCGCCCCGCTGTGGTGCGGACTGTTCCGGTGGTGCGGACTATTCCGGATACAGAGCGGGTTCGGATACATCCCTAATCATAGTGTAATATTATAACACCGCCTTTCTTCTTCATTTGGTTTTCATTACATCAGTATACTAGGTAACCACTACTCAAATATACTCCCTCTGTTCCGGAAAAATAATTTTATTTTAATTATTTTTTCTCAACAAAAATAAAATTTGACCAGACATTAGTGTCAATTTAATGACACCAATGAAATCCTACAAATTGTTACTGATAAAACACTTAATAATTCAATTACAAATTTTAGAATTTCACTAGAATGATTAGATCGTCGCCAATGGTTTGTCAAAATTCATTTTTATTGACTATAAAATGTCAAAATGAGACTATTTTCTGTGATAGAGGGAGTATTAGTCTGATTAAATTGGTATTCAAATCTCAAATACCCATGGTTTGCATATTAAACCTTATCTATTTATCTTCCCCATGTTAGTCAATTCGCATATTAAACATTATCCATTTATTGTTTATCTTCGAGGTTAACTGAATTTGTATGTTTTGTTCCAAGATAAATATGCACTTTTTTTTTTTTTTTTTTAATTTATGCCATCAAGTTTTAATCTGAACTCAAGCCGAGTAAGATTTTAAGGGCTGAAAAACTTGATAAAGTTTGAAGTTTCATCATAAAACTAAGTGGCAATGGGAAGAGTATAGCCCATGATCTTTATATAGTGAATGCATGGCTAATTAATTCTTGATGTGGGATAATGTCTCTAACACGCCCCTCACGTGTAGCCGAGCTTAGCCAAGGGTTACAACGTGAACTAATCAATCGGGTGGCGCGGAGCAACATCGTGGGCTGTTGGGTCTGCATGTGTAACGGGCCAGCTCTGATACCTTGATAAAATATGAGGTTTCATCCCAAAACTAATTAGCTATGGGAGGAGTAGCTTAAGATCTTTATATAGTCACTGCATGGCTAGTTAATTCCTGACGTAAGATAATATCTCTAACAAAACTCCCCCTATCAAACGCATATGATATTTTGCTTTTTGATTAATAATAAAAACATACAATCATAAGACATACTCCCTCCGTTTCATGTGACTTGAGACCAAAAATTTTGGTACACAAATTAAGGAAAAGTAAGAGAGAGAAATAGTGAGAGGATGTGTTTGTGAGTATGAAAAAATAAATAAGAGAGAGAATGAGTAGGAGGAATAGTAAGTTAATTGGTGTTGTGACTGTAAAAGTAAAGTATGAGAGAGAATGAGTTAGAACAATAGTAAAGATTCTTTACCATTTTGGGCAGTCTCAAGTCATGTGAAACGGACGAAAAAGAAAATAAGTCTCAAGTGACATGAAACGGAGGGAGTAAGTAGTAATTAAGAAAATAATTTAACTGTATAATTAGATTGTTAACTCAAATATTCTTGTTTGCATATGTTTTTGTATTACTATGTACTCCCCCTGTCCCTAAATGAGTGTCCATTTTCAAGAAATCTTTGTCCCAAAATGAATGTCTTTTTTTAACATAACTTTCTCCCTAAATATTTGTTTTCGAAATTTTTTTCACCGGTCTCTTTATACTTGCAAAACTAAATGTTTGGAAATGAGATTACAAGATTATATATGAATCTTTGCCACCAAATTATACAAAAAAAATGAGATTTTCAGATGTTCCTTAAAATGAAATTTGGACACTCATTTAGGGACCGAGGTAGTATCTTATAGGCAGTGGCGAATGTAGTGTATCGCCGGGTACGTAAGTGCATACCCTGGATTCCGCAAAAAAAAATACCGATTTCCTAAAAAAAAAAAAAATCGCCACCGCCGCTGCATCTCGACCGCGGCGACGAGGTGCCAGAAAGGGAGGGTATCGACCGCAGATGAAGGAGCGTGTGAGGAAGAGGGGAAATTATCGCCACCAAATTCAAACCCTCATCTGAGTTTCCTAAATCAAAGCAAAATCTGGACTTTCAAAAAAAATATATCAGCATGCCGGGAGTTGAGTGACGATGGAAGTCGACGGGATGCGAGATTAGAGGGGACCGAAGTCGGGAACGGGGAGGAGGGTTGCGACAATGAATGGTTGAGGGGCAGATTTGGGGTTCTTTCTGGGTTGCTTTTTTTTTTTTTTTGTGTGTGTGATGGGAAACAGGGAAGGTGTGAGTTAGAGATAATTTCTCTTAATTTGAAAATTCCATTTTTGACCCTCACAAAATGGCATGTGATAAAGCATGTGGTCATTTAACGTTGAAATTTGGACGGCGTTAGTAAAAGTGACTCATGTTGCACAAAGTGTCCAATTGAGCCCGGCTCATAAATCACTTTCAGGAAATGTCAGTGCGTCGTATATCGTTGTAATCTTTATTTTTATTTATAAAAATGATGCATATTATTTTATCTTGGATTTTTTTTTTTTATAGTTTTTGCATTAAGTTTTGAACCGGCCCGGACCCCAAAAATATTTTTCGGGGGCGGAAAAGAAAGTGCATACCCTGACCTAGAATCCTAGATTCGCCACTGCTTATAGGGTCTAGATTATCCAAAATTTGAGTGCTCTCCTAAATTAATGCTTCCCTAACTTTGCAAGTTATTCATTCTTCTTCCTAAAAGTTGAAATATTATTACATTAATGGACTCAATAATGAAAAGGAAGTAGCAACCATATTTTGGTATTAAAAGAGTAAAATTAATGAATTGATTGTCTAAAAGTACAAGTGAAAGCAGCAGGAGGAGTGAACAATACAGCAGCAAGGTAGCTCAATTCATCTGCCTTTCATTTAATTGGTCCCTAATTCATTAATGGCTTCTAAACACATTATTCAAACCCCTCACATGCACTTCTTCGTAGCTCATTCGTCCACGTTGCTTTTTTCCAAAATAGGGGAATTTCAAAAGCAGTTGCCGGAATTAAAGACATAAAAATGGAACTATTCCCCCGGGCCCCTATCTGAGATTTTATTACCAATAAAGAGAGGCTGAGATTAAATGCCAGATAAGGAGCTTATCTGAGATGAAAATTCCCCATACAACCCTAAGTTCCTTTTGACCAGTCAAATCCAATCAAATAAAAATTCTAAATACCCAAACTACCCCCACCCCCAACAAAACCCTCCCCTCTCCTCACTCCCCTCACGCTCGCACACCAGATCTCACACACACACACACACTCCCACTCTCTCTCTCACACACACACACTATCTCTCTAAAAAAATGACACACACACGCTCTCCGACGCCGACGCCGATGCCGACGCCGGCGCTCTTCATCTTCTCAGGCGAATAAATTCTCTCCTCTCTCTACACCTGTCGCAGCCTCTTTTTCTCCGATTCCGCTGACACCGACGCCGACGCCCAGATCTCCCAGATCTGAGTCATTTATTGACGATGCAGCCTCATTCTTTTACCTCCGGCGTAGATCCGTTTCGATAAACCAAGGCCAACAACTCCATGCCTCTTCCGATTATCTTCCCCGCTTCTCTCCGGCCACGACACCATTTCTTCCAGCTCATATGTTGCCGGCGTCGTTGTCTGTCCTTTCTCCAGATCTGACGGTAATTTCATCTCTGATGAATCTTTACCACAGATTTGATGCTCTTACACATCCGAAATTTGCACATATATGTGCGTGGATCTCTTTGTGCGATGATTTGTTGGATAAAAATATTTGTGTGTTTGTTTTGAATTTATCAATAGGAAATGTTTATTGTTTGAGTTGAAAAATAGTACTCCAGATTTTTGTTGTAATGTCTTCCTGTTTTATGAGACTTTTAAATTTATGATTGCAGCCATTTTTGTGTTAAAATTGTAATTTTGTAGTTGATGTTAATTTACTTGAGTTTTTTGTTACTTTTGGTTTAAAATAACTCTTATAGTTAAATCATAAGAGGCGAATTTGTCTCATATATCAATTATAAGAGTTTGACATTTTCTAAAAAAAATGAAAAAAGTGAAAATTTTCGACTCTTATATGTTAATTATGTTAATTACGAGTAATATATAAGACTCTACACTATTAACTAGTCTAACACCCGTGCATTAAACGCACGGCTAAAACACTTTGATAAATAAAGAATTTTAAATAAATAAATAAATAACTAATGTATTTTATTTTTTTTAATTAATAATGTATCTTTTGGTGTAATATTAGTTGTATTTTTTGATTTAGTGATTGCAGGATCATGTTAATAAATAACTGAAAATGAGATTTGATTGAAAATACTGATTTTCGGAATTGGGAGATGATTGCAAGTTTGAGAATTGGGATATGATTTAACCTAATCAAGATAGTTGACATTTTTGTTGGACTATTTTGGTGTTAATCCAAGAGCTATTTCAAAAGGAGATTTCATCAACAATGCTTATTTTTGGGAATTGAGATTTCTATTTAGTTATATTTGATTACAGATAATCTTTTATTAGTAGATAAAAAACCAATATTGAAGTTCAAAATTGATTCCTGCATAAATTGTTGTGGTAAAAGGGAAGTTTGAAATTAACCATTAATATCCCGTATTTTGATTTAAACGCGTATAAGAGCTGCTATACAAAAATTCAAAAGCAGGTATATACGCGTATAATATGCGTATTTACCAACTATGATCCAGAAACAACACAGGACAAAATTACCCTTTCGCAAGTTTCCGTTTTTAGAGGAATGTGTTTGGGCAGGAAACTAAAATAGAAAGGGGCTCAGCCTACTTCACCCATTATTTATATATAGATATATAAGACTTTTAGCTCGAACAAGACTGAAAAGTCTCATGAACATGGTCTGAACCTGATCATAAGACTAAAGTCTTATTGAACCTGTTCATAAGACTTTGCTCTTATGAATAATAATGTGTATTATAAGAGCTATTTCCAGTCTCATTAAAACATGTTCATTTGAACCTGTGTTCATAAGACTAAAAGTCTTATTGAAGCTGTTCATAAGAGTTTTCAATCTCATTAAAACATGTTCATAAGACTTTTGACTCTTATATGTTAATTATGTGTCAGTTATAAGAGTTTGACCAAATTTCACCAAAAAAAAATATTATTTTTTTGTAAAAAAATGAAAAAAATATTTTTTGTAACTCTTATATGATAATTATGTGTAAGTAATAAGAGTTTGACTGCTGTTTGACCAAGTTTGACCAAAAAAATTTGTTATTTTTTTTTGTAAAAAAAATGGAAAATGTGAATTTTTTTTACTCTTATATGTTAGTTATAAGAGTTTGACTGTTGTTTGACTAAGTTTGACCAAATTTGACTAAAAATTTTATTATTTTTTCTATAAAAAATGAAAAAAGTATTTTTTTTGTAACTCTTATATGATAATTATGTGTTAGTTATAAGAGTTTGACTGATGTTTGACCAAGTTTGACCAAAAAATTTATTATTTTTTTTGTAAAAAAATGGAAAAAGTGAAATTTTTGACTCTTATGTGTTAGTTATAAGATTTTGATTGCTGTTTGACCAAGTTTGACCAAATTTGACCCCAAAAAAATATTTTTTTTGTAAAAGAATGAAAAAGGTAATTTTTTAAACTCTTATGTGATAATTATGTGTAAGTTATAAGAGTTGACTAAAATTTGACCAAAAAAGTAAAGTTGGGAAGAGATATGAGGGTATTTTAGTCTTCTTACATCATTTTGCTAGTGAGGGGTGTATGAGGAATTTTCCATCTGGATTTTCCTTATTTGGGTTTGAATCTGGGCTCAGGGGCCCTAGAGTCCAAGGCCCAAAAAATATTTGTGTATTACGGATTTCGTTGAGAGAGTAAATAGTTTACCTATTATAAGCGGGGCGGGGCGGGGCAAACCCATTACCTCACTGAGATCCGTCTCATACATGAGACGGTCTCACAAGAGACTTCCTCGGAATGGAATGATGTTATCACATTTTTACTGATTAATTTTTATAAAATTTTATTAGGTTTTTAGAATAAAAATATAAATGTAATGAAAGTTTACATTTTTTAATTTACATATTATTAAAAATACAGTAATATTTTTTAATCTTTCATTGAGATAATTTAAAGTTTCATGAGATAGTCTATTATAAAATAAAAACACCATTCCGAGACTAGCAGAGTTTTGCTACAATGAGGTAGAGTCCAGATCTCCTGTGCCACAGTGTGTGCCCCTCCCTGTGCCATTATAATCTCAACCGTTTACATGCTTGGATAATATCAACATAAAGCTGTTGGATCACTTGTGGCACAGGGAGGGGCACACACTGTGGCACAGGAGATTTGGACTCAATGAGGTAGGGTCAAGGTAAAAATAAACGGAAAATCATGTGAAAAACGCGTTTTTCCAAACGCTTAGGAAAAACGTGTTTTAAAAAAAACGCCGTGGCATTTTTGTAAATAATCAGAACTTCTCAGCAGTTCTGAATATAATTATAAAACCTTCTGGATATGATATTGATAGCCAGAACCTTTGAAAGTGATAACTAGATGGTCCTGGATATCAATATAAAGCCTTCTGGATATGAGATTGATAGCCAGAACCTTTGAAAGTGATAGCCAGAACCTTTGAAAATGATAACCAGAAGGGTTCTGGATATTAATATAAAGCCTTCTGGATATGAGATTGATAGCCAGAACCTTTGAAAGTGATAGCCAGAATATAGTATAAAGCCTTCTGGATATCAATAAAAAGTTTTTTGGATATGCGATTGATAGCCAGAACCTTTGAAAGTGATAGCCAGAAGGTTTTGAAAAACACTTTTTTCCTAACCATTACGAAAAACGCGTTTTACAATAGACCAACCCAAAAATAAAACACATTTTTTTTTTGGAAAACTAGTTTCTCATTAAATTATAAAAAGTCATATTTTTTAAGTTTTTCTTAAATATTCATCAAATACTTGCAAAAAAAAAAAAAAAAAAAAAAGACTTTCTGTAATTTTGGGAAAAATCAGTTTCTCCCGTAATCTACTCAAAATAAAGAACCCTTTGAGAAAGTGGCTTATCAAACATAATTTTGGGTCCAGCTGAGTTTGATACCAAAATCTTAAATTCTCCCATCTACCAAATAGGGTAGCAAGTCCCATTATAAAGAGATGTAAAATCAATAATTTACCCATTGAATAAAACAAATTGCATATTTGTGGGGCACCTCATTCATACATATCCTTGTCTTCTTCACCAACAAACAATTGTCGGCACTTCTTTGTCATGTGCGTTAGATAGAAGGGGCTTCAATTTTGGGAGTTATGACTCTTAAGATGTGATTCCTTAATTCCATATGAAGATTCAACATTTGGACATTATACTTTATGCTCATCCCTTATTCAAATAATAAGTTACTCCATCCGGTCCAAAATAACCGTCATTTATTTTTGGTCCAAAATAATTGTTATTTTTGAGCTAAATGTCTCTCTTATCCAAGATTGGAACTTGTTCTCTTTTATTAATTATCTTAGTGTGAGACATTAATGTAAGAAAGTTGCACACTTAATAGGGGTAAAGTTAGAACTTTTATCACTAAGTCATGATAATTTTTATATTTCTTGAGAGTTGTGCAAATGCAAAAAAGACAATTATTTTGGACCGGGAGTAATTGTTAAAAATAATAAAACATACTCCTTATCCTTAGTGATAAAAGAGAAACCTCAAATTCAAACAAATACCATGCTTATGGAATGAAGCAAAGAAAATCAGCACATAGATTACGACACTTAAGATGTGATGCTTTAATTTATAAATGAAGATGTGCTTATACTCATTATGTTTTCAAATAAATACTCCAAGTTAAAAGAAAGAAAAAAATAAATAATAAAATTTGACACAGGCTTTGAATCCATGAGATTGGGTGATAAAGTCCAAAGTACGTGACGAATTTCTTATCAAGAATTTGCAGAAACATCAGTACTGTCTCTAATGGAAGAAACTGCAACTCTCTCAACAAGAACATTGCTGTTTGTAATTCTGTATGCGACATCTAAGCCTTCCAGAATGAGGTGATATATAATGTCCCCAGAATTATGGGAACTCGGGTCAATGCCATTGACCAAACCTTTTTCTTGATGGTCATTATCCTGCAAGTTCAGACTATCATCATCAGCTTCTTGGGGATCTGCTGAACTCATTGAATGATGATGCGGTTGACTTCTTTGTGATACTGATCGTATATCCCATGAAAGCACTTGTTTGATCAAGGTTTGAAATTCATCCGGCGATGAATAAAGAGACTTCTTTACCTGAAATAGAGCAAGCATGTGATTCTCAGAAAATGAAGTCCATTGAACTTTGATGAAAATCTCTCATTGGATTAGTAGTTCCAATTACAAGGTAATCACAAAGAACAGCCATTGATATTAGGTTGAGCTACGAGCACTTTTCACCAAAGTTTAAGACCCTTTTCTAATGAAATACTCCCTCCGTCCCGGAAAGATAGTTCCATTTAGTTTTTAATGGTCAACTTGGGTGAACTTCGACCAATAAATTACGTCAATTTGGTTATCCTAGTAAAAGTCTAATCATTCTCATTGATAATGTTGAGACTAACTTTCCAAGGAGGGAGTAGTACATTCGCTCCTCCCAACGTAAAATGTTAGATAAAATGATTCATAAAGCATTTCTATGAATACGTTTTGAACAACCAACTGATCTGAGAATGTTATGGACATTCATTTTGGGATGGAGGGAGTACAGTATATCGCAAAGCAGAATAAATGCATCCAAGATCTCTCTTGGTCTACATTATGAACTCCAAAATGATTCCTAAGCTCATAAACCGTAATCAAGACGTTGCACAGATATAGTTGCTCAAGATAATAAAGACTCAGAACTCACAAGATTTTTTTTGTCTCTTTATGAGTTCAGGTAGTGCAAATGTTGATGCTAGTTTATGTACAAAATGATAGTCTTATTTCCCCTTTGTTTGTCCCAGATCCAACTTTAAGGCTTTAAAATCACTGAATTTTAAAAACTAACAATGTAACCTTAAAATGTTTGAAAAGTCAAATGGGACTATTAATTTGGGAAGAGGAGTATCATTTACAATAAGAAAAGTTTGTAGATGATGGTGAATCCAATAGAAGCTATTCAGTGGTCGTTCTTCGGAACGGCATTAAATTATTTTTTGTTTTTTTTCACTTTCTTTTTTGGAAAAAAATGTTTGCGCGAGAAGGGGTATCAGATTTGGTATTCCACCATCTTATGTTTCCTAATATCAGTCTTATTTTAATCTCTAAGTTGCCAAATCATACTAGGAAAAGCCTCATTGTCTGACACTTAGGATTTTGCATTTAGACTCTGCAAAACTGTTAAAAGACGGCATCAAAATAAACTACAACGAACGAAATGGAAGCAAAGACTGCAAATAGAGCAGAAACCAGACATAAATTTAGATAAAAATCAATCTTCTTATGAAAAGCATGAAAGAGTCTACGTACCGCTGTTGCCCAACAATCAGTTAAACTGTTGTAAAAGCCCTCTGAAAATTTAACCGAAGCTACAGCCAACAAGTTCTCCTCCTGTGCAAAACATAATTATATTTAATCCGGAAAAGATCCAATTCCTAAAATTTAACAGGAAAACAATTAGTCTAACATGTGTAAAAAAAAATCCAGCCTGTTACTATTGTAACATAAATGTTGGTTTCCGATATATAGGTTCACAGCAGTTGGCATGCCAACTAAGGAACACGAGCTACGAGTGTCAATTCACAACTGGAAGAGTCCAACATTGATCCCACACCCATGTTCACACAGATCATGTTTAACCCCAGGTGGCGAATGAAATGAAGAGTCCATGTTAAACAGCTAATTCCATCGTCCTTCATTACACTCAGCCTTAGTCCCAATTACTTGGGGACGGGCACAATAATCCTTTCCTGTCATTGAATTTGGTCCGATGCAAGTTCAAATTATTCATATAGTGATATAGACGTGACGCCCATGGCTAATTCACAGCACAGGTGCAATTGGTAACATACTGATTATTTCTCCTTCTGTTCCTAAATGAATGTTCACTTTCAAGAATTTTTGTCCCAAAATGAGTGCCTTTTTTGGCAAAAAGTTGGTCCCTAAATGTTTTTTACCAAATGTTTTTCAGTAGTCTCTATATACTTGCAAAACTAAATGTTTGGAAAGAGGATTACAAGAATATATAGGAATTTTTGCCACTAAATTGTATAAAAAGTAGAGATTTTCAGAATGCACCTTAAAATGAAATTTAGACATTCATTTAGGGACGGAGGGAGTAGCAATTATACTAGAGAACAAAATATTACAGTGATGTGAAGCTCTTAGCCTTGGTTAGATTTTCAATGATAAATAGAGAAGATAAGAATTGCATGCTTGCATGTATATGAGTTTTCATTTATCATCAAAATGCTACATAAAGTCGGACATAGAAGACATGCGGAATACAAGTGATCAATGAAGTACAGAGAAAGTAAAAGAAAAAGGAAAAAAGCTTCAGTGAAAATGGGAATGGTACCTGAACCCACTTGGGCACTGTTGCTCCTTGGATACCGTCACAGTATGGCAGATAAGGTTTGACATCAAGCACAGGCTATTGACAACATTCAAACAAGGGTTAATTGCAATTTAGACCTTGAAGTACCATACCACCCTTCCAAGCGAACCCCGATGTGTTATTTTGTCAAATCGGGTCTTGAGGTAATTTATTTTCTCCAGTTAGGGCCTTTTTGACGGATTTCGTTAGAAAGTCAGTTATGTAGCATGTGCCATGCACGTGACTAACGGAATTGGGTGACTTTGAATTGATATTAGCTATTAAGGGGCCTAATGAAAATTCTAAATTCAAAAGGGCTGAAATAAAAACAATTATCAAACTTTTAAAATAAATATTATTAAAAATATATTTCATTGGATATAAATAAGTAATTACTTCATTAATTATTATATTAATATTGTAAAATAATTTTTATTTCCAAATTTTATGTGAGGAATATAAATAATTAAAAAACATTATAATGATTTAAAAATGAAACAAAAAATATAGGGATAGTACTATATTTTAATTAAATATGGAGCATTTCTTTGTGAGGAATATAATTAATTTTTATTTTCAAATTTTTATTAATATCTACTCCCTCTGTCCCACACGAAATATGACGTTTTGCCATTTTGGGTGTCCCACGCGAAATATGACATCTTAAAATGGAAAGCTTTTATTACTTTTTTATTAGTAGGACCCACTTATCATACTCACAACAACTTTTCATTTATTATTCCCCACCCACTTTCTCTCTCATTCATACTCACAACACCTACTTTTCAAGCAACTTTTTATAATAAAAGATTATTATTCCTTAATCCCCGTGTCGGGACCAAGAATCCTATTTCGGATGGGACGGAGGGAGTATATCCACAAATTTTTATAGTTCTAAAATTTATATTTATATTATCAGTTAAAATTTATAAAAAAACAAACATTTTAGATATAAATAAATCAGTTCCTTAACAATTTTTTAGCATATTATTCGAAAGATTAAAAAATCCCACTTTTCATCTAGAAAAGAAAAAAAAAGAAAAAAAAAAGAAAAAGAAAAAAAGAAACCCAGTCAAACTCAGCCAATTGCACACCCTCTTTGAAGATTGGTCAAGTTTCGTAATCCAACCGGAAGCTTTCCGGTCAATTCATTGCTGTAAAGCTCAAGCTGCCATAGCTTCGACAGCTTCGAAATTTCGGTCGGAATTTCGCCGGAGAGATAATTCGATGACAATTCTAAATTTATGAGCTCGGTAAGGTTTCCAATTCCGGATGGAATTTCACCTTCAATGCTACAATTAGCCAGGTACAACCAATTCAATTTCGTGAGCTTTAACACCTCCATTGGAAACGGAGTTTTATCAAACAGGTTGTCTCCTACACTTACCACAATCAAATTCGACATATTTGAAAGTGAATTCCAAGGAAATTTACCAGAAAACTCACTCTGATTTGCGTAAAGGTACATCAAACCGTTGATGGAAGAAATAGTCGGAATTGAGCCGGAGAATCGATTGTTGCCGATATCCAAGTAAGTCAATCGAGCACAGTTGTTGAGATCGTCGGTGACCGGTCCGTAAAGCCAGTTCTGGCCGAGTGAAAGCTTTTCTAATGATTGGAGTTGACATATGGAATCAAAAGGAATGATTCCGGATAGCTTTTGATTGGAAAGTTCGATTTCTTTAACCGCACCTTCTTGATTACAGGTGATTCCTGTGAAATTGCAAAAGGAAATATTCGAATCCCAGGATTCGAATAATTTGGGGTTTGATTTTTGGAGGGCGGTTTTGATGTTTAATAGGAGTTGGAGGTCGTCGGAATAGGCGAAGGATAAAAGTGAGAAGAGACAGAATAGAGAATATAGGAGCCGGCGGGGAGAGCTTTGGCAGTGGGAGGCGCCGTCGCCGGCACGCTGGAGAGAGAGAGAGAGAGAGGAGAGTGTGTGTGTGTGTGTGTGTGTGTGTGTGTGACGGAGGAGGAAGAAGGGGGATATAGTTTTTTTTTTTTTTTTTCCATCCCTTGTTTTTTGAAGATGTCATTTATAACCCTTAATTAGGGGTGGCAAATTGGGTGTTTTGGGTTTACCCATTAAAGTTAAAATATCCGGGTATCCAATGGATTTTTAACTTTAATGGGTAAACCCAAAACACCCAATTTGCCACCCCTACCCTTAATAGCTAATATCAATTCAAAGTCACCCAATTCCGTTGGTCACGTGCATGACACATGCTACATAACTGACTTTCTAACGAAATCCGTCAAAAAGGCCCTAACTGGCGAAAATAAATTACCTCAAGACCCGATTTGACAAAAATAACACATCGGGGTTCGCTTGGAAGGGTGGTATGGTACTTCAGGGTCTAAATTGCAATTAACCCTTCAAACAATAACCAACACACAAAAAAAATCATTAGATGCATCATAAATGCAGCATGCGTTTAGCTTAACTTTAGAGCTGAAGTAATCGCTAAAAACATTAGAAAGCAAAACAGTGTACGACATACCGTGCCATCAACAAGATCCACACCAGAAAGTAGAACATAGCTTCCATGTACTGCCTCCACCTGAGTTACTTAAGAAAATATAGTCAGCGTTTAACTATTTTCTGTGGCCAAGTATCTGTTAAGAATACACCCCCTCCAAATTAAGAAGTACTCCCTCCATCCCGGAAAGATAGTCCAGTTTGACTTTCATGGTCAACTCAATTGAACTTTGACCATAATTTAATAAAAATCCAATTATTCCTATGCAATTCTAAAAACTGTTATTGTTTCACCATAAGGAATACTATCAAAAACAATTTTTGGAATTGCATCTTTTCATTAAGTTATTGTCAAAGCTCAATAAAGTTTACCATGAAAATCAAAGAGGGACTATCTTTTTGGGACGGAGCGAGTATATTAGTTATCTAGGCACACACTTAATTAGAAGATAATTACACTAAAAGGAAAATAACTCGAAAATAAAAGTCAATTCTACCAGCATTCATACAAGAATGCTGACAGGAAAGTTTAAGGTATCTATGGCTATACATACCATCGAGGTAGTTTTACTTTAATATTTTGAAAACAGAACCATCAAGGTACTTTTACTACAAACGTAAAGGCAAAAGTAATAGAGTAAATCCATTTTACTGCAGAACCTGTTTGTTTGGTGACAATGTGAATTGGGAAATCAGTCCTAATGGCTAAATGATTTAGGTAACTCACGAAATTTTTGCCATTTATGCATCCAAACAGTTTTCAGAAGTTTGCCTTTTATGACAGCAAATAGCTTTTACAAACCGACTACCGATACTTTTTTCCCTTCACTTCACTTCATTTATAATGCAAAGCTTCCCACTATACCCAGAGAATAACACCTACATATTTTATAAAGCCCAGTATACTTCCAAATAAGTCTGGCACTTGTCTTCCCTGCCTCACGGGCAGGGTTCATGCTCGGCGTCAGTGTTTTAAATGTTTTTCTTGGAGCATTAACTCGTCCGTTTCTTTTAACATACAATATTATATGCATATAGATACGTAATATAGATTTGCCTACCTTCGCCACAGTTAGTCCAATGGGGCAGGGGCGATGGGGAGATCTCGTAGCAAAGACTCCCTTTTTTTCACCTTCTAGTCGTGGTACCCTTACCTGTTCACAAAAGATTTTAGTTAGTCTGAAGCAGTTAAGAAACAGAGAATAAAAAACAAAAGAAAATGACAAAATAGACTAATACCTTTGCCTTGAACCTTGACTTGGATGGATGCTTCCATAACTTGTCAAGATCAGTATTTAAATGGAATACATATATAATCCAGCAATGTGAGTACTCTTCAAGACCTTCAAGGGATGCTGGAGGAACCCTAGATGAATCGAATGTCAACCTTGCTCTTGCAAGAGGCACAACTAATGGTTGCCTTGGCGTTCCATTCCTGATCAGGTGACAAGCATACATACAAAAATGAGTAAGTCGTTCCGCAGTTTCAAGAGTAAAGAGGAATTTTCGTCATGCTACATAAACATTATGTTTGTATGACAATATTAGCACACAAGCAGAAGATAGATGTTACATGTAACACTCCTGTATGCAGCGTCATGAAAATTATTCCCTCCGTCCCAAAATGATCTTCACACTTTTTTCGACATTATTACGAAGGATCTTTGAGCAATAGATATAGGTTGACTCAATTGTACTAATGAAAATCTAAAACTTGTTATTGACACACCATCAACAATGCAATCAATAACAAGTTTTAGGTTTTCATTAGGATAATTAAATCAACCTAAAATCATTGCTCAAAGTTCTTTCGTAGTGACGTCGAAAAAAGTGTGAAGATCATTTTAGGACAGAGGGAGTATGCTTTTAACTTTTAACTTTAAGGATCCCGAGCTACTTTGGCAACTTAAATTACAAAACCAATAACAAGTTCAGCCCTAGGCTTCATGAACAGTAGAGGCAAGTGTTCTGCAACAGTGACAGATTAGGCTCTAGAAAATGGTTTGAATGAAACTCGTGTATGTGAGGGAGAAAGAGAGAGAGAGAGAGAGAGAGAGGGGGGGGGTTGTTGTTGTAAGAACCTAGTCGAGAAACATGACTGGATGAGGCCAATAGGTGTCATAGGATACGCAGTCATCTCCAACTCAGCAGATTTAGGTTGTGCCAGTGCTGTCCTCAACTCCTACAAGATTTTAGCTTCAGAAATAATAAATTTACATTAGGATATACTAAAAGCTTAAAGAATTCATAGATAATTACTTGCATGGCCTTAATCAAAGCAAAGACAGACTTAAGCCAATACATAAGATGCCTAACAAGTCATTGCATAGATCACGCGTACGCATAAAATCAAACTACCCATAAGCACACTAAACTCTTCTCTTCCACTTTCAAACATACACCCTACGTCCCATAATAAGGGTTATTAAAACTGAATGCGCGTGAATTAAGAAAAAGTAAATATAATATTGACAGTGGAGTAGGTGTTCTGAGTATGAAATGTAAAGTCGGAGAGAGAATGTAGGGAGGGAAATAGTAAGTGAATTGTTGTTGTGACTTGTGAGTGGGCAAGGGTGTCCCATGAATAAAGAAGTATTTTTCAGTTTCCATTTTGGGATAGTAGCCCCTATTATGGCACACCCACAAAGGAAAGAAGTAACCCTTATTATGGGACGGAGGGAGTAAGCATTTTCTCTTTTACACATAAATTTAAGCCACAAAACATCTTCTCTTTATACAGCATTAGTGCTCCCTCCATTTTATGCAAAAAATCCACTATCATAATATGGAACTTGCCCTCAAAGATACCACCTTTACAATTTACGCCTGCAAGCTCCATAACCCTTGAATTTTACATACCGCATGTGATGCAAGCATCCCGGTGCCTTCAACATTAGCGCTAATTATGACCCTTTTTTTGGTACATTAATGAACATTTATAAGAATACTACAATAATACTCCTATTCATGATACTTGTCAAACATGGACATTTTGATCAGCACAAAAAGAATACTAAACTACTGCCTGATAACCAAAATGAGAGATTTTAATCGATACTCATTTTCGACAAAATGAGTAAAACATGCTGAATTTTAATCAAGAACAAAAAATCAACAATATAATAAGATAATGGGTTGCATAATTTTGCACCTAAAAACAACTTTTAGTGATTAAATCCATCAAAGTTAGTAAGATTTCAAATTTATTCACAAAAACGTGTACCTGTTGAGCTCTGATACGCCCTCGCCTTTCTGCTGCACCGCTTTCCAACGCCCCTTTCAGAGATTTCTCAAGCTCCAAAACTTTCTCATTCAATAATTTTGATTTTCGTCTCCAAATGTAGACTGATGTATTGAACATTAAGGGAAAAAATAATTCATTTACAATAAAAAGTCAATGCCGGAAACAAGAAATGGATGTGGAGTTTCAGGAAAGCAGAACTTGCCAGAGATGGCTGCAGACGCAGACATAGTAACAAAGGCAACTGTGATAGAGATGGTTAACCATTTTGAGGATTGGGTTGTTGAGGCCGCCGCCGCCGCCGCCATGACCGGAGAGTGATGATACTTGCAAATTGCAATCGCCGCACAGCAACAAAGAACGCCGGGGAAGAGGAGCTAATTTAGGGGAGGCAATAAGCCTAATTACAAAGGCTATGAAGTTCACTTACCTCCCTTGGGGTCACAAATTCATTATTGCCCCCTCAATTGTTTTAAGATTAGGGTGTTGTTATTCACACCCCATTAAAAAAAGGAAATAAGTTAGTGCATTTTAATAAAGTGCGATTGTGCGAGCAAGTAAACGACATCTTTAAAGAGTTTGACATTGTCTTAGACACAACATGGCTAGAGTGAGTCCAGATCTTCTATACATTATGTGCACCACATTCTCTACCAGTGATCTTACGGCTGACAGTTAATAGGGCTGACGTCATGCTGATGTTATCGAAATATGTACACCAAGTGTTACATAAGATCTCAACTCGGCTACAGGTTAATATATATCACATGTTAAACGGCATAAATCTCGAAATTGGAAAAGACAGTCGGTAATGTCGCGAGTGTCTAAATTTTTAAGGCACTAAAAAAAAAACCAGCTTATGAAATATGAGCCATACAGACATGGACTCAATATTTACTAGTAATAGAAAAGGCTATACTGAGATTAGTTGGTACAATGGTACGTATAAACAACAATGCTCTTAGAAATGGATTTTTGTGTGATTAATTTAAGCTCCACACACTAAGATTGAAAGTGTGCAAAATATGACTATGAAGCATAGCAGTTGGGGACCTTTGTTGGAGGAGTTTACATTTGCTGCAAATTCTGCACATTTCAATACCTGTCATGCTTCTACAATTGTTGAGATAATAACTTTAACTGTAAATTTACTCCCTCCCTCCCCATAAAAAAATGTCACATTTTCCATTTGGTCCGTCCCAAAATAATGTACATATTTTATGGGTAGTTTTATTTTGTTATAATGTCTCCTTCAATTATCCCACGACATGTTAAAAATACTCCAATTGTTGCAGGTTAAAAAAGACCATTTTTTGGTAGCTTAATTTGGTGGTTCTGTGGAAGGCGAACCTGATGTGAAAATTTGACTACAGATGCACAACAATCACAGAACGGATAGGGATTCTGACATACATATACTATCAATCACAAAATACGAGAAAATGAATCTTTACTGACATTGATTTGATAATTTTTTAGATCAGTAAATGCGTACAACAATCACAGAACGAATAGGGATTGAAAGCTTCCATCTGACTGAAATCTTTGGGTGGTATTCGCAAGGATGGAGATTAGATGATACACAAACATGTTCATTCTTTCTCTTTTTCGGCTCGTGTATAACTTCATAAACTTTGGTCTTATCGACAATGTTATGATTTAGTAGTAATTTCAAATTTGAGTAATTGATTTCTACATTATTCTCCACTGGCAATGTATGTCGGAATAGAAGGTTCAACATCCCAGTATGTCAGAACCAAGTCTTATAATCTGTGAGGTCTAGGGTTCGATTTCTATCCTTGCGTCTAGTCTAAGACATTGTAAAAAAAGTATTTTTTTTTCCCCATCTTTTATGAAAAAGAAGAAGCCAATTATAGAACAAGGCCAGATAAATCATTACGGAGTATATTATAAATTTTGGAATTAGTTTTAAAATAGAGACTAACTTCATTTTGAGACAAAAGGTGTATAGAGATGAAAAAAAAAGCAAATTCATTAAGTGTGCTAAAAACGAAAATCATTAACCACAGACTGAACCATTTTTGCAAGCCGGTCTTGATAATTTTCCAAAATAAATGGGAGGACAAAGTAAAAAACTTCAAACCCAAACCCATACCTGACTGCAGTCAACCAAATTTAAACCCCACCCGTGAGAGACCCATCACTCTCTTCTGTCTGCTAGTTACAGAAGATTAAGATTAACCCATAAAAATATGAGAATTTCAAATAATCTTTGATTCAGACATACACACACAACACACAAAAATCTGATAATCTGATTCATTTCTTTCTGAGATCCCAGGTTGATTACATTAATACCAGGTTCTACTAATTTCTTTCTCTCCTTCTGTCTTTTACATTTGTTCTTTAATCTTCATATTAGTGGATTAGGTATTAAGTTTTGGGTGTTATACACACTCGTAAAATTAATGAATACACCCGTAAGTATGTTTGAAATTTTGGATGTATAACAACACCCTAAGTTTTAATTCGTTTATAGTCACAGAAAGTGACATTGTCCTAGAAAGATGATATTTTTAATTCGTTTATAGTCACAGAAAGTGATATTGTCCTAGAAAGATGATATTTTTATGTTGTATTGTGTGTGTTTCTCTCTGATAGGGCTGAAGTTTTGGATCTTTTAGTATATCATCATAGTTCATAGCTACATAGGAATTGAAAAATGCATAAAACATGTTTTGGCATTCGGTTGATCTTGTCTTTGCTTTTACCTTTGCTATTTATGTTTTCAATTTTCAAGTTTTCTGGGTATGGAACAAGTATTTGCATTGGCCCTCTCACATTGGTCAACTCCAGTTTCCCCTTGCATTTGCATACCCAGAAATTGATTCGCCCAATTCGTTTGCTTCTTGATAGGTAATTGATGCCTATTACTGATACAATATTTGTTTGTTACCACAAAAGATGCTTTAGTCAACGTATCTAAATTCTTGCAGTATTGCAAAATTGTTGAAGAAGCAAACTAGTGGAAAATATATTACTCCATCCGTCCCAAAATGAATGTCCGACAAAATTTCAAATGTGCTCTTGACCAAGAGAAAATTTGGAAAAAAAAATTGGACATTCATTTTGGGACGGAGGTAGTATGTAAGTAGAACTGTAGAAGCATATCTGCTTGCCTTCTTGCCTTGAGAAATGCCTTCTCAATGCAGACTTTGTTTACGAAGATGCACGTTTGATGTTTTGTCTTCTCTTCTATATTATGCAAAAGTTTCTCTTAAGTGGCTTTTCAAAGAGTGTGCTTTTCTGTGCAGTAAAATAGGGAAAGCATATTCAAACAAATCAGAAGGTTTGAGCACTATGACAGATCGTAACACTAAGCCTTTATTAGAGGAGTTCACTTTTCCTGCGAAATCTATTCCCTTTAACAGTTGTCATGCTTCCACAATTGTTGAGGTGATTTGATTCAAATGTTTCTTGATATCTGATTTATAGTTTGAATTGTACTCGTATATGAATAATGACAAATTGTTTCAGGTTGATAAAAACCATTTTTTGGTTGCTTATTTTGGGGGCTCATCAGAGGGTGCTCCTGATGTGAAAATTTGGATACAGACTTACAAGGTAACCATGGCTTTGATTTGTTTGGCTCAGTAATGTGTATAGTCACTCTTTTTTTTTTTTTTTAATGAAATATATTATCTTTATTTCATTTGATAGCGAACACATTTTTTGCAGGATGGTTGTTGGCACTCTCCTGTTATTGCTGATGGGCAAGTTGATGTTCCGATGTGGAACCCTGTACTATATAAGCTTCCATCAAACGAGGTGCTTTTGTTCTATAAGATTGGCCAGGAGGTTCAAAAGTAAGTTTACTGCAAGTATTTCTTGCAACAAATTGTGTTTTTTTCTGTGTGAAGTTCATTTACTCCATTTGTCCCAGAATGATAGTCCTTCTTTCCATTTTCGTTTGTCTCACAAGGTTAGTCTCATTTGTAAAATTGAACGTTAAATATCACTTAACTTCCTAAACTACCCACAACAAATAATACTCCTCACTTCAATTGCGTCATTCTTGTTTTTAGAGGAACCATGGTGCCAATGTGATTGTTTAACACCACCAAGGATAATTATGGAAAGAGGAATAAATCACTAAAATGGTTGAATAGTCAAAGGAGACTATCATTCTTGGACGGAGGGAGTATTTAACTATACTTGATCTTTGCTGAGGCATGCCCGGTTGTTAGTTGTCTTATATAAGTTAAAAGGTCTCTATCAGATATTGTTGCACATGGTCGACTTTCCATTTTAGTGTCAACTTGCGAACTTCATATTCAACGATCGGTTTACTTGGAAATTTAAGACCTAACTCAATGTGAAAGGTCATCCATGTATCTACAAACCTTTTGTTCTCAAAGTCATTTCCCCTAAATCATGAAAAGTACGATAAAATTTGTCTCAGAAGACATAGGATCCAACACTGAACATAGCATCTCCTAAACAATGAATGCCCTCCTGTTCATACGATACCACATTAAAGAAATCCTTTGTTCACGTAAAACCAAATAATTATCCATTTACCTCCCCTCAATTGAAATATAAATTTCTTTACTCTTGTCAGTTGTCAAGTAGCCAAAAGTTCATAGCTATGACAATCACTTTGCGAGATTAATTACTGGATCGAGTTAGGCCAAAAATGGGTAGTTTGCACATGTGAGAGAGAGAATGCTGTCGAAAGCTAGCGACTGGAACAATCATTTAATCTCTACAACAGGTCTCTATTCATTTGTATTGCTTTGAATATCCCTCTGAGATACTGAGTTAAAATGAATAGGGAGCTCATCCATCTGTATAATCCATCCAGATAATAATCCATTATGATTTCTGGATATGCAAGCCTGTGCGATCAATTCATATTAAATACAGAAGCCCTTATAGGAGTAGTCCTGGTTGTTCAGTTTTGAACGTATGTATATGGTCGGAAAAATAAATGTTCCTGCTCTGACAATTTAACCTTGATTATAAGCTAATGAGGCATGAGTTTTAAAGCTTCCCACTTACTCTAAATGGTTTTAGACTCAATGCTCAGACTTAAGTTAGTTCTGGTATACAAGGCTCATGCACGACTAGACCTGTCTTTTCCTTTGGATGCAAATTACCGACGAGCCATCATTGGCTGTATCTTCTCAGTGAGTTGATTTATACTCCCTCCGTCCCAAAATGATCTTCTCATTTGCCATTTCTCATTGTCCCAAAAAGTTCTTCCCATTTCTACAATTTCAGCTTAAAAGTGCATAAACAAAACATGGCTAGTGAAGCAAGGGTTCATGTTCTTAAAAAATTTGAATAGTCAAATGGGAAGATCATTTTGGGACAGAGGGAGTAGCATCTTACCAGAGCATGTCAATAGTGTCTTGTGTTTTATTTAATTGTAGCACAGTATAATCCTCCTTCGTTTTTGCTCAATGGGGGGCACATTGAAAATGTGCTGTTTAAATTAGGCAAATAGATCCTTACTGCTCATGTTAAATCAAATGACCTCTTCGTCTATGGCAAATCAACCTTCGTTCCTGGAATGTTGAGTTGAAAATCCATAAGATATGCACCGTAGAGGAAGTACAAAGGTAAAGCAATTAAATTTGAAGTTCAAAACTTGTGTATATTTTTCCCTTATCTCTTGTCGAGTTAACTTGTGACCAGAAAACTTCTCTTTTAATTTCCTTAAGAACCTCTTAAAAATTCCTGTGTTTAACTTTAAACCACCACTATAATTGTCGAGTCTTAATGAGCTATTACAAAATAGGATGGTGGTTCTTTTGATGTTCTATATTTTGAACGTAGCTGGTTAGAAGGATGATCCCTTTAGGATCTTGTTTGTGTAACCTCGAAGAAATATTGTTGGAGCATTTATCCCATATCAGGAATTAACTAGCCAATGCATGACTATATAAAGATCCAGGGTCACTCCTCCCATAGCCAATTGGTTTTGGGATGGAACCTCAGACTTTATCATGGGAGGAGTAGCCCAGGAACTTTATATAGTCAGGCGTTGGCTAGTTAATTCCCGATATGGTATCATGGGAAGAGTAGCCCAGGAACTTTATATAGTCAGGTCACGCGTAGCCGAACTTTGATAAAGTCTGAGGTTCCATCCCAAAACCAATTGGCTATGGGAGGAGTGGCCATGTGGGATAAATGCTCCAACACGCCCCCTCACGCGCGCGTAGCCGAACTTTGGGCTTACGCGTGGACATATAATTGGGTGACGTGGGGCTAGATCATCGTGGGCCGGACTTTGGGCTCGCACGTGTAAAGGGCCAGCTCTGATACCATGATAAAGTCTGAGGTTCCATCCCAAAACCAATTGGCTATGGGAGGAGTGGCCCTGGATCTTTATATAGTTAAGCATTGGCTAGTTAATTCCCGATATGGGATAAATGCTCCAACAAATATGCTTTCGTTAAAGCCATTTAAACATGTCCCTCCCACCCCCTCTTACTGATAGAATGATAGTCTTATTCTTTAGATGGAGTGGGTGCATGAAGAGGTCTTATGATGGTGGTAACACTTGGACAAAACGAGAGCAACTTCCTCCTGGTATATTGGGACCTATCAAGAATAAGGTTATGCCAAAATTTCACCCTCTATATAAATATCTTCAATTTTGAAGCTCAAACTATTGTAGATGGTAAAATTATCATGATGCTCCTTTCTTATTCTTTTATTTCTTTTTCTCAGCCTATACTTTTAAAAAATGGCCACTTGCTCTGCGGATCCTCCGTGGAGAGTTGGAACTCATGGGGGGCATGGGTGGAGGTTATACAGTAAAATCAAAATATAAACTTTCTCTATTCAAGTGATGTTTGTAAATGAAGCTAAACTCTCTTGTAAAGTGATGTGTGTGACTCGTCAAACAGATGACTGCAGATTCAGGTCGTACGTGGAAAAAGTACGGGCCCATATATATTGAGAATGAGTCCCTCAGTGTAATTCAGCCAGTTCCTTATCAGACTGCAAATGGCAACTTGCGTGTTCTATTAAGATCATTTGAGGGCATTGACCGAGTCTGCATGTCAGAGTCTTACGATGGAGGCCATACCTGGAGTTTTGCAAAACCTACTGAACTGCCTAACCCAAATTCAGGTTCTCTATGATTATTAGATCTTTAGTATGTAAATAAGTCTACCAATTTTTTGTTTACATACTCCCTCCGTCCCAAAATAAATCTCACACTTTCCATGTCGGTCTGTCCCCTCGCATTCCTAAACTAGGAAAGATTCTTAGTGCATTTGTACCATTGTACATGCAATGTACAAATATGTAAAGCACGTTTCTCAAATACGTTGATAAGTCAACTTTGACATTTATTTTGGGACGGAGGGAGTATCACTTTTTAACTGTTGATGTATATGATAATAGGTATTGATGGTGTAAAGCTGAAAGACGGTCGTCTTGTACTTGCTTACAATACTGTATCGAGGGGCATACTTAAAGTTGGAGTGTCGGAAAATGATGGTGACACGTGGCATGAAATTGCGACATTAGAGGAGAATATGGGGATGGAATTCTCTTACCCAGCTGTTATTCAAGCTAGTGATGGACTGGTTCACATTACTTATACATACAACCGAACTCAGATTAAGGTAGTGAGCTAATTGGATTTGATGTCTGAATTCTTCTCTTTCCTTCCTCTTCTAGTGCACGAGGTTGCCATGCCTGTTCTCTGCCAAGATTCTAGTCCTTACCTTACAATTAAATACTGCCTCCGTCCCATATTGGTAGTCCCATTTGAATATTTAAAATTTTGACAACATAGTGAGCCAGAAAAAAAAAATTAAATGAGAGCAAGTTCATTTTTAATATAAAATATTATAATTTAATACTTGAATATAGTTTAGGGGGGGGGGGGGGAAAGATGATGTAGTGTTAGTTTTTCTTAGTAGAAAGGGGAGGGGGCAAAATGTCAATTTTAAAAGTAAAAGGCAATATTTTAAAAAATGCCTAGTGCTAAATTAACACATTTTAGAAAACAAAGGGAGGGTAATTGCCCCCTTTTCAAAGCCTTGACTCCGTCTGTGCCTGCAACGACCATTATTCTTCAATAGATTCATCACAAGGTTAACTTTGGAAGTTCAATGATTTTAGCCGCCAATTTTAGAAATAGGACCATCTTGTTTGAACAAACATAAATGACAAATAGGATTATCATTTTGGGACGGAGGGAGTACTTTCTTGTTTGTAAACTTCTCTTTTTCTTAACCTGATTTTTTCCAGCATGTTGTTCTTGACCCCAATATGATTCACTGATGCATTGCCACTAGAAGTCCTTCACTTAAGGTATGTAATTTTTTGTTATCATATCGCCTGAAAATCAGAGAACATAGCTGTAAATGCAAGTTTACTTTGACATATCTGAACTCACTTTCTCAACTTGAAAACATGCAAAACGAATGAGCTGTAGAAATGCAGGGTCATTTATATATTCTCTAGAATATCTTTTGGATGTAACCAAAAAAAAAAGAATATCTTTTGGAACAAAAACTTGTTTGAACAATTCCCTGCATCCTAGACTAGGTGCATCTATTTTAACTATTTTTAAGGAGTGAGTGGTAGAGATCTTCTTATGGTTAACCTTCGTGGCTTCACTGGATTCAAATAGGACCTGACTTTCCAAAATTAATTACCCGCTGTAATCTTTGTAATGTTGTTTTTGTTGGGGTGTCAACCCAAGTCACACATCGGCAATTGAAAGAAGAATTGCCTAATATATAAAGGTGTCCACCCCACTCCATTAGTATGAGGCCTTTTAGGAGTTGACCCAAAAACAAATCCGTGCGGGCTGGGCCCATAGTTGTTGGGACCGCATACTAATGTGGAGTGGTTGGGGTGGTCGCGGTCCCAACTGTAAACTAAAGAAAGAAGCAGATGATGATAGAAGAAGAAGAAGAAGACGGGGAAGAAGAGAGATGCGGCGAGAGAATTAGTCGATTATCTATTAGGCGTAATACCAGAATACATACTCTAACCCCTCACATACTCAATTACATAAAATACCCTTTTTTTAATATCTTAACACTCCCCCTCAAGCTGGAGCATAGATATTAATCATGCCAGCTTGTTACAAATATAATCCACTCTCCCCCGTGTAAGACTCTTAGTGAAACACATCAGCAAGTTGTTCTTTTGTTCGCACGTACGAAGTAGAGATTAGCTTTTGTAGAATCTTCTCTCTCACAAAATGGCAATCAACTTCGATATGCTTGGTCCTCTCGTGGAAGACCGGATTTGTAGCAATATGCATGGCTGCCTGATTATCACACCACAACTTCATCGGTACAGTAATCTCAAAGCCAATCTCCTCCATGAACTGTTTTATCCACATGAGTTCAGAGGTTTGTTTGGGCCATAGCACGGTACTCAGACTCTGCACTTGATCTAGCCACCGCTTTTTGTTTCTTGCTTTTCCAAGAAACTAAATTACCACCCACGAACACACAATAGCCTGTAGTAGATTTCCGATCAGTTTGGTGATCCTGCCCAATCAGCATCAAAAACGCGTTTACTTCCATATGACCATGATCTGCATACAATATACCTCTACCGGGTGCCCCTTTCAAATATTTTACTATCCTTACTAGTGCATTCCAGTGAGCAACACTAGGAGCCGACATGATTGACTCACTACACTCACAGGAAAGCAATATCTGGACGAGTGACTCCAAGATAATTTAGCTTACCAACCAATCTTCGATACCTCTCTGGATTTTCAAACATCTCCCCTTCACAGCCACGCTACAGCTTCACATTAGGATCCATTGGGTATCACATGGTTTTGCCCCAAGTAACCCCAGTTTCCTCAAGTAGATGAAGGACATATTTTCTCTGTGATAGAAATATCCCTTTCTTGATCGAGTCACTTCAATCCCAAGAAAGTACTTCAGAGTTCCCAAATCTTTTGTTTGAAACTGCATTTGAATATATGACTTAAGAGCATCAATCCCCTTTACATCACTGCCTGTAATCACAATATCATCCACATAGACAATCAACATAATACAACCAGTGCTCGTATGTCTAAAGAATACAGTATTATCACATGTACTCCTTTGTAAACCAAAAGTGAGAACCACATTACTAAATCGTGTAAACCAAGCTCGATGAGACTGCTTTAACCCATACAATGACTTGTTTAGCTTACAAACCTTCCCTTCATACTCCCCCTGAGCAACAAACCCAGGAGGTTGCTCCATATACACTTCTTCATGTAGATCGCCATTAAGAAATGCATTCTTGACATCCAACTGATACAACGGCCATTGATTAGAGGCAGCTAAAGAAATCAAAAGACGAACTGAAGTTAATTTAGCCACCGGTGAAAACGTGTCAGTATAGTCTACACCGTATTGCTGAGCATAACCCTTAGCCACTAACCGGGCTTTCAATCGAGCCACTGTACCATCAGGATTCATTTTAACCACGTAGACCCACTTACACCCAATTGCTTTCTTACCATCAGGAAGGGAAACTAAATCCCATGTACCATTATGCTTAAGGGCCTTCATTTCCTCTTCCATAGCAGATTTCCAACCATTATGTGATAAAGCCTCAGACACAGTTTTAGGAGTAATGACAGAATCAAGACAAGCAACAAACGAACGAGAGGAAGCAGATAATTGATCATAGGAAACGTATGAGGCAATAGGATGAGTACATGTACGTTTACCTTTTCGAAGGGCGATAGGGAGATCAAGATCAGAATCTGTGGACGTGGAGACAGGTACAAGAGGTGAAACACTCAGAAAACTGGATGTGCTGGTATAGAGTGGCTGCCACTGATTCAACAGCTGGTTGCGAAGCACGTCGAGTATAAACCTGAGTGACTGGAGGACGAGACGATGATTCTGATAGTGATACAGGGCTCGGAAATGAGCAGACAATAGTATAGGTGAGAAAGTCATCATCATTACTCGATAGACGTAGAGATAGACTGCACGTCACAACCAAAAAATGGACTCTGCTAAAAAAATGTAACATCAGCCGACCAAATATCGTCCAAGATCAGGAGAATAACACCTATAGCCTTTCTGAGTGCGGGAATAACCAACAAACACACATTTCAATGCCCTAGGAT
The DNA here is from genome assembly GCA_026119855.1 of Campanula takesimana. NCBI lineage: Eukaryota > Viridiplantae > Streptophyta > Magnoliopsida > Asterales > Campanulaceae > Campanula > Campanula takesimana. The sequence continues at coordinate 1,230,589 of JAOWBW010000085.1, forward strand.
CCAACTTACTGATCTGTGGACGGACATCCTGAACAAAGCAAGTACATCCGAATATTTTAGGAGTAATAGGAAACAACGACTGAGAAGGACGGAGAATAGAATATGGAATTTGACCATCAAGTACGGAAGAGGGAAGACGATTAATAATAAGAAAAGCGTGTGAACTGCATCAGCCCAAAACACCTTCGGGACATTCATTTGAACATTAATGCCCGAGCAACTTCTAACAAATGACGATTCTTTCTTTCTGCAACACCATTTTGTTGTGGAGTAACAATGCATGAAGATTGATGAATAATTCCATTTTTGGAACATGAAGGAAGAAAGACTCCAGAAAAAATATTCTTTTTGCATTATCACTCCTCAGATTACGAATAGAACAATCAAACTGAGTTTTTATTTCCGCACAGAAGGAACAAAACTATATCAAATAACTCATCTCTGGATTTCATTAAATATATAACCAAGTGCTTCTCGAGTAATCCTCGACAAAAGTAACAAAATACCTAATACCAGTTTTAGATGGTTTAGGACAAGGACCCCAAACATCTGTATGGACTAACTCAAATAGGGATGCAACCTTTTATTGACTCTAGGAAAATATGCACACGATGGTGCTTTGCTAACTCACACGACTCACAAGGTAAACTAGAAACAGACGCTAACTCTGGGACACAATTTCTTCAAAACAGTAAAGAAGGATGACCATAACGACAGTGGAGCTGAAAAGGAGATAGAGAAATCTGACAAGCTATGGATGAAACTTGAGAGGGATTAGTAGCAGCAACTTCATCAAGCACATACAGTCCATTGGATTCACGTCCTCTACAAATAATCTTCCGAGTCAACAGATCCTGAAAAATACAATAGCCAGGAAAGAAAGAAACAGAAAATGTAAGGCCCTTGTAATTTGACTCGCTGATATAAGTTGAAAGAAAATTTGTAAATATAGAACAGACGATAGAGGTAGAGAAAGAGTAGCATCAACACTACCACTAACCGAGGATTGCGGATGAGGACCCATCAGCAAGTGTAACACTACTACACCTATTAGAGGATTTATAGGTAGAGAAGACACTTGGGTTGCCAGTCATATGATCAGTGGCTCCGGAGTCAATTACCGAATTTTTGTTTGAAGAAAAACATGCTACGTGTTTACCTGATTTGGCTAGAGTTGCTTTAGAAGAGGATGAAGAAGGTGGTTGAGACATCTGATACTGAGTAAACTTAACAAACTCCTCATCACTCATAATGACATTATGAGTTGGCGGTTGAGCAACTGGTTGTGATACTGCATGAGCGAACCGTGACTGTTGTTGTTGCTGGTGGTGGTACTCCTGTTGTTGCTGCATGCTGGACTGCTGCTGCTGCGGTGAAAGTGGCTTAGACACTGGTTCCTAAAGTGACCCCGATTCTCCACAATTATAACACACTCTAGGTCCCCCTCGACCTCCTGTATGTCTACCACCACGTGTCCCACCGAAAACCACCTCGACCTCCATCTCTTCCTCCACGATAACCACTACCTTGTGACACCAAGGCAGATCTCTCAGATACTTCTAGGCCTGTTATGAACTACCACTTCCTGATGCATTTAAAACTCTTGATAGTGCATCAGACAAAGAATCTAAGTCTTTACTCGATAGCACTGAGATCGAATCACATCATATTCTTTATCTAATCCAGATATCCATCCAAACATCACCAACTTCTCACGTGAGCCTCATCTCCTCCACATCACTAGAGATAGGCATAGCTGCATTAAAATCCTCACTAACACGCTTAAAGTCATAGTAATAATCCATAATGCTTCGCCCTTTTTAGCTTGGACGATGAACCTCCTGTGATAAGGTATATAACCTGTTCAAGTTGCTTGCCCTGAAACCACCTGTGCAAAAGATCCCATAACTCCTTAATTGTTGTACAATGCTGTGCATAGAAAGTATAACCTTCCTACTAATACAGTTCACAATCTTCGGAAAGAGTCTTTATCCTCCTCCATCCACACTTTGGCCTCTTTTTCATCCGTCGGACACATATTAACCAAGTGTCCATCCATATTTAAACCACCCATGTTTACTCTAATTAAAAACTTCCACTCTGCGAAGTTAGACCCATCGGCCTCTAGTATAACATCACAATCAACTTTGACTGAGCAGACACCACAGTCACATTTTTTTCAGCATCTCCCATCTCAAATTACTAGCCAAATTGTCAAAACAATCCACAAAAAAAAA